>VMBQ01011997.1:0-20812 GCA_007657795.1 Dreissena rostriformis | reverse complement strand
TGTGTTGTTTTCCATTGTTCGTTTCTGATAATTAAATGATTTAACGAGGATATTGTCTGCATATGAGATACATTTACACATATTTAGTGTTGAATATTAAATGTAAACAAATTTATGTGTAATTTTTTGGGGTGGAACTTTGCAGGTACACTTATTTTGTGATATCCTATCGCATGCCGGTCATCATTCTGAGTATTAAGTTTCAAAAGTTTATATTTTGTCGAAGCGATAAAGTTCGTTATCTGTAGGTTATATGTTGTCTTCCTATATGAGAATGCTTTTACTTAATGATCACATATACAAATTTAATTGGAAGTATCGTTATGACACACTAATGGCCGCAACAATACAACAACTAAAGTGACCATCTTGATCCTAAAGAAACGTTCTTAGTGTGCCAATTGTTAATCGCCGACGTAAAATAAGCTGTGAATGAATTTAGTGTCGAGTTATCGTTGCGATTAGCACATATTGGTAAAACAGATGTGAAACTATGTAACGACGAGTAAATGTATTCACATTTCTACCCGGTTTATTCACATCACATACATTTCTTACACAAATATACTGTAGTATGTTTGTGAGAAACGGGAGAACATAAATATTTGTGTATTGTGAAATATTATTCAAGTCTATTTTAAAAAGACAATGCAACTTTAATCAGACATTTTATAATATAACGGTATAATATAATGAAAGATAATAAATACTGTTATACCTATGCTTGTGAGTGTTTAACCCTTATCATCATAATGTGACAACTCAACACTAGATAAATAAGTCGTCGTACATTTTACTTTAGCCTTCATGTGTGTACCGCAAACTCTTCCTCTCAGTGGACCTGGTCTCTGTAAGGCTACCATACTTCTGTTATTTTATGTTAGGTTTTAACGAGTTTAAATTACCATTTCTTTTCTGCGCATTAATAGAATTTACCGTAGCCCCAGACACATGTTAAAAAGTGAACGCAACTTAGTACTTTTCATTTTTTTAACAAACATTTATTTTTTCTAGAAATTAAAAACAATCAATTTAACAATGATACATTTTGTTTATAAAACGATTTGTAAATAAAAGTTTCGGGCAATTCTGTTAAGCGTCAACCTAATGAATTGTACTTTAAGAGACTTGTGTCTTAGCCTTGGAACGGCCAACGCAAATCATTGGGGGTTTAAAACAGTTTTAAGAAGCTTCAAACCTCACACTTGGCCATGAAATTATCATAAAACTCAATGGTTAAACATAGAACAGAGCTCCAGAACCGTTAATCTCTGAGGCACAATGATATGAAACCAAAACGAGAATCAACTACATCTGGTTCTTCTTATTTATTCCGGTTGAAACCGGAACCTCTATGTGATCATGTCAGATGCGGAACCCATTTAGGTTGTAAATTTGTTTTATTGATAACAACATGAAGAACGATTCTTACATGTATTTTGTAACGAACACAGCAAAAAAGCAGAGACTTTTCGTGACAGTTTTTTATTTTGAATGGTTTCCATGTTCATACTGAGGTAGAAATTTCCTTCGTNCTTCTTAATTAGTTTACCCATGAACACTGACAGTATATTTAACCAACCGACGTAATATCACAAACAAACTGTTGAATGTGGCCAAAACACATACAAACCATTACCTCTTTAAATCATAGTGCTCATTTGCATACCTGGAAATATCAGCTTAGTAAAAAACAATACAAAAATTCATTTTGTGGTTCAGGTGCAATGGGTTTCTTTATGATAAGATTTGCATGGTGAATGTATTTAGAATACTCAAGAAATCAAAGTCGTTCATATTGATAAATATTTTCACCAACCTTGCAATGGAAAAAACATCAGCCCAGTTAGCTTATTCAAATAAAGTTGTAGATGTCTTTGTTACATGTTCGGATGTGTTTGTTAGGATTTCTACCGCTTAGGTAACAACACCATTAAAACAAACTATAAACGCATTATCCATAATGATGTGAGCTTCATACGGTTTTTATCAAAACGCATAGGATAAGACAATTATATGTTTACGTCTGATCGTGAAATGTTATCACATTTGGACAATACGCAACGAAACGTCATGGTCCTCATATTATTATGAAGCAGTATGTTATGAAGTGTTGGGACATGGATATGAGAAAAGTTCAATACGGAATAACTAATATTGAGAATGCTAAGGCAATTGCATTTGCTCACAATGGAATACGCATTTAACGCCTAGGAATCCGTGTGTTTATGTCAACCTTTTATGTTATACAAATGTGAACACAGTGTTTATGGTACCATAACTTGTTTTTACTTCAAGGACTTACAAGGACATTGCCTGTTCCAACACGTTTACTCGTATTTATTGCAAACAAAACATGTGTGTATATGCGTTAACCAAACACGGTACACGTCTTTTGGACATGAAAGAGTTTCCAATTGTGCATACACAAAATATTAAAATTTCATTTATTTTATTTTCTTGTTCTTCAGCGTTTAATATGCTTTGAAAAAGCACGTCTGAGATATACAACACTTTACCTTATCAATATAATTAATCAATGATTCGTTTTATATGTAGTTCAGAAGATCATTTCAATAATAATTATGTAATTATGAAAGTGGATTGCAATATTCACATTACACTTCAATTTATGGGACACTACACATTATTTATTTCATCAGTTAACTTTATTAATGTCACAGCACTAAGCAACATCAAGGGACATATAACTTCTAGACAGCGGAAGTTTGCATAACTAGAAAAATATTACGAGTTCCCTAACATAAGTATTAGTAGCTAAAACAAATGGATGTTGCATTTCTTTTACACAATATTTTTGATATATCCACACGTGTGCTATATAAAATCACGATGGCTGAGTACAATGTAATGCGTTTCGCTGCAACAGGAAATTTATTTGCTATTATGCAAGTTTAACGCCCTACAATATCACCTGTCGTCATGTTTTCTGGTTTTATTGCATTGGTATAATTAATTTGCGGATAATTGAGAACGAACATGCTTGACGTTTACGTCGTTCTTAATTAGTATGATATGGGAATTTCAAAGTTGTTTTATAATGAAAATTGCATTGCAACCCTTACAATCCACATGGTACTTTTGTTATTATTATCACCCATAATCTTTGCAATGTCGGTAAATTGTTTTCTTATACTTACAAAGAAAATCTGTAGAATATGACTTATGCTGTAGTGTGCCAATGATTTTTGTTATACCACACGAACGAACTTGCACATATTGTAAGATTCTGATACATGTTATCGCTGATACATACTTTATTAAGCTACAAAAACACTTACATGTGCCGAGGCAAGTAATTATAGAAAAGTCCATTTCGCATTAGGTTTTGTGAGTAAGACTTTTCCAGAGCAAAACGAAATATATTGCTCAATTATGTATTATAGTACCACATATAGCATCAATAGTTTATTAGTGTTTGTAATGAAGTAGCTTTTACCAGCACCTACATGTATTTATGTGTACGGCGCACCAAATAAAGTATATGTCATTCTGTCTGCCTCTCTGTCTGACTAGGTGAATTAGTGATCAACATAATAAAATAAGTCGCGTTAGCAGAGGAGATAATCGCCTGATAATCAAACATACATTTTAAATGGCGTAGCCCATTCCGGAACATGTTTTCTTTGCAGTTGTATGCCCTTTATGAATGTTATTTAATTGTTAATGTCGCCCACGTTCCAGCTTTTTCAGAAAGAAAGTGTTTCTTTGGTGTTGTCATTCGCACCAGAGCTCGACCTCACTCGGATTTTTTTGTTAAAGCGGGAACTGTTGTCAAATAATTTGTGATCGTTGCTGGGTTTCAGGAAGGAAATGGCTGTCTCAGTATGAAAATGGAAACCTTTCAAAATCAAAAACCTGTCAAGAGTTGTCTATTCGTTTTTGGCTATTTTGTTCGGTAAAGAACACACATGTACGAATCGTTTTTCACTTTTTTTACACTGTGAATTGAATTATACATGCGCAATTACTTCGATGGCTTCATCAGCTAGCGCATACATAAATGGTGTGTTATAAATGGAGCGAAAACGTTAATTATTTAAAAAAAAACATTTTTGTGCTTAAATCGTTCATAAGCGGCTTATTTACAATTTATGAAGTTGAGGCTCAACATAATTGTCTAAATGATTTATTTGCATATTGTTTTATAATCACATAACGTGTGTTGATGTCTGGATAAAATAAATGTGTATACAATGGAAAAGTAGAGTATTGATGTACACGTATTCACATTTGTCTTACGGTAAATACCATTAAGGCGCGGTGAAGTTGTGGACATTTAAACCCGTTAAAACTTAACATAACACAATTATGGTGTCCTACACAGAATCCTGATCCCAAATCCTCTATAATGATACTTGGCAATAGTTATCTGCAAAGTACCCATATGAAAGCTAAAGAAAGAAGTATTATTTGTCTGTTGTTGAGTAACATCATGATACTTAGATTATTTAATGTCTGATAAAAGATGCATTGTCTTTAAAAAAAAAAAAACTTTAAAATAATTCTCCACTCCTGTAGCACTTAAACGCAAATAAAAATTATTAATTTAATTAATTACGGAATGCGGTTTATGTGATAGGCATTCATGTTTCCATGGCAAGGTAAATACATTGGGAAATTGGCTCATTATTCAAAAGCAAACTTTGTTTCAAGTTTATTACACGGCAATACTCGTTTATCATAAAGAAAGCATAAAATGAAATGATGATTCAAATTGCCGTTAACTATAGCGTCTTCATAATTATGGAATGTTCTTTCGGTGAGGATATAACTAGGTGAAGATACGGTCTTCATTAACGACGAGATATACATTGTTCATCCATCAAATATGATCAGGTTGGTGTGTACCTTTCTACGCACGTTTGTCAGTAAGACACGTATGAACATTTCACTGCCATGATTTCATCTAAGATATCAAGTTGAGTTTCTCCAACGATCTTTGTCTATATGGATACTAGCATTGATCGTGTTTATATATGAAAACAATAGCGTAGTTCTATTCATGCTGCTGCTTTCTTAAAAAAATCTTCAAGACAGGAGATTGTAAGGTTTCGAAAACACAACGTTCTGCACGTATTGTGAAGAGTTCTCCGTGTCCGATTAGGGCATTCATCTAAGGACCGGGAGGTCGAAGGTTTAAGTCTCACTCAAGGCTCATTCCCACATAATCTGTACGTACCTTCATCAAGAGTATCCATTGTCTTCCTGCCAAACATCCGCGATTAAGGATTGTAAGCGGAAGGCAAATGTTCATACGTATTGGCGGCGTCTTCGTTAAATAAGGTTCAACAGGAATCACACAAAGTTTGACATTATAATAAACACACGCTTCATTTCACCTTTACATAACATCTCGGGTACTCATGACCGTGGGTATCTACACGATTTGTGAGAAAAGGTTGCAGTTGTGTTGTCAGCGATATTCGTTTTATGCAATGATCGCAAAAATTTACTACACCAAGGTTTGGATAATTAAACTATAAGTAGAAGAATCTCCTTTTTTTATCTCGTTTTCTTTATCTTACTTCACATGATGTATATCCATACAGATGTCGTTGTTAAGTCTTCTTAATAATTAAAAAACATAAAAAAAAACTTTGTACCGGAATTGCTAGAATGTATATCCCGCAAGGTAATGAGAAAAGATTACGTGCAGTAAACAAAGGTGATTCCATTAAATCACATAGTTACTAGCAAACATTTCATGTAAATGTAAAAACGTACTTAGTAAAACGTTGATTAAAAAAAACAACACATTCATATGAAATCACAATTGCCATTAACCTTTGTATATATTAAAAAAAAAACTAAACGCAAATATTCACTGGGTTGATTTAATTGTAGTATTCATAATGTATCGAACTTTAACAAAATTATGGTTGACGAGGTAGGAAGATATGTCCTGCCTAAAGAAATAACACATATTGCATAACTATCTGGATAATTGAACATATATTATTTATACATAAGGAAAACACTTATTCAAATTATAAACATATTACTCTTATACGGTAACAACTTAACAATTTAATGTATTTGTTATAGGAAAACGTATTCAGATGCGATTTGTTTAGAACATTGTTTACAGTGGTTGATTGGTTATTATTCATTTTTTATTTATTTCATATTTTATAGAATAAATAATAAACCTTTTTATCAAATCAGTTACTGAACAGTTTTGAAATAAGCCATTTGGGTAAATGAAAGTATGATGATGCGAAAGAGTAGATATCGTCTATACGATCAAACTTATCCAAGCGAAAATGAAAAAAAAAAGAAGTCGTAACGAGAACATTAATGTTGAACCTTTCCGGTTGCTGACAGTTGGTTGATGTCGCCGAGCGCAGGAACGATGCATTGCTTGCCATATGTTATAAATCAGATGCGACTGTCACATATCTATACCCCACAATAACTTCGCTGTATAGTGGGGAACACAATGTACTTGATGTATGTAATTGTCGGAATAATTGTTTTGAAAAGACTAATCACAAATTGTGTAGATATATATGGCCCGGGTGATGTTATAATATATCGTTATTTAACTGTATAAGTTCCTTCATCGATATGTGTTATTAGTCTAACATTTCAATCCTGATGTTACGTTTATTACACGCATATGTCATTAAGAGAGCTATATATAATGAAACAAGGATAGCTTTATTTCGAAAAATATGCAGTAATAAACCTTCGCGATGCGTTTGAAAATCATCCAGCATCATGCTGTTCGCATGATTTAGGTACAAAAATGTAAATATAAGTCATGCTGTCAATGATGTATGAAAACAGCGAACGCTTAAAGAATCATAAATAAATAAAATGCTCGTTCAGCAACCGCTGTTGGCTGGACAGATTATTCAGTTTTGTTTTATTTCTCGTTGTGAACTAATATACTAACTGTGATAAGTTAATGTCAAGAACTAGTTACTTGAACTAGATCATAATAAATGAATACAATATAAGGGAATAGAAATGATCTAAAGATCACCGTTTTGTCATTAAGATAAGTTCGAGAATACCACGGACACCATAACATCCATAAACACGTTCACGGAGAATATATCTGGAAACGACGAAATATAATCACTATAGATGTAAATACTCGTCGAGAATGTGATTTAAATAGTATAAATAAAGTGCAAATGTGTTTCACAAAAGCAGAAATGTTTTTAAAATTGTGTTGTGATAAAATCATTTTCAGTATATTAAGCTTGAAATTTTGAAAAGCTGCATATACACGTGATTCATGACTATATATTGACAATTGCCAAATGTTTGACTGAAAGACAAAACATTATCATCCCATAATGTACAATTACTACGCAACATGTGGTACACGTGATGAAGGATCCTGTGTGAGGTTTCAAAAAAGCATGCTCATTTTATGACTGCAAAAAACAAATGACATGTTTATTACATCACACTAATCACAATCATAACTGAAGATAATCAGGAGATATGCGTTTGTTGGTCTTAATGCATTAACTGTAAACTTACTATTTAATGCACACAATGATATGAAGACGTAATAAAGGCATAAATTGCATACCTGTTTACATGTGTATTTCAAGTCATTGAAGATGAAAAACGATGACTTGGATACCACAAGTCAGTTTGCTTACGGGTAACGTATCAAGATTGTTCTAAGAAGTTCATGTATAACACTTGAACAGTTATGATCAATTTGAACAAATGGAAAGGCAAGGTGTATTTGAATGTTTCACAATATAAAGTACATACGCCGTGTCAAGTTAGGACGTAATATGATAAGAAGAAAAACAAAAGTTTAGTCAGCTTAAAGTCTTTTAAACAAAACAAGGGTGTAATTTGTAAATATTAATATATTTAGTTTTTATAGTACCTCAACTTTTGGCAACGCGGATACAGTGTGAATAATACTGTCATGTCAAGAGTATTGCTTTGAGTATAAAAACATTATCATGTTGTGTATGTTCTATCCAGATTTCTTTATTATTTCACAGATTTGTTTTGCTAAATGGATATTATTTATTATTAAATTGTTTAATGTCATCAACCTTGACCAAATGATTATCTTATATTATTGTGACATGGACATAAATATAGTTTTCATTTCTCCGAAATTGAAAAACACCAACCAATAAATACACTTTACCGATTATTTCGATTTCCGGCAGTTTGTTTATGACACTTTACACCTGATCATTGCACTTCCAAACTCAATTGATATAAAATTGATTTGTTAAAAACAAAATAACTTGACCTAAACTAATCTTATCTTTATTATATTATAAATCATTTAATCAATGATTATATTATAACGTAATAAGGTAAAAAAAATACTTTGATTTTAATATCGTACAGGGTGTATCCAATGTTTAGAGAACATACATTATTGACTTATAATTTTTGCAGTTTCGTTTGACTTGACAGTGGGTAATGTTTGGGATTTTCGTAAGAAAAAAGTATATACTAAAAAAGGTAGGCGATGGTGCCGACTATCCCCGCAAAATAACTGTGTATAAGTATATCTAAATTTAAAACGAAATAATTATATCTCCCTCTGCGAATTTTCTAATTGATTACATTAAAAAACGTCATATTAACTTTCTTGAGATGATGTAAAACAGTGTTCACCTCAAATTTAACATAGACTGTGTTGATAGCAGTTAATTGTCAATACAAGCTTTCTTTACAGTTTCTAAATTGTATAATGGCAGGAAGTATACTTCACAGTTACAAGTTAAATGATAGACTGTATTTCATCATTTTAATATACTTGTTTATTTAGACGTCTTTAAATAATATACAGGCATACAAGCGTATTCTTCACATCTTACTAACACCCTTCAATTAATTGTCCAACTGACCCTAAAAAACATGTAACAGTCATAACGTTTCTCCGTGTGTTAGATGTATTTATGAATCTAACATATGTAACATGCATGATGTTGACAATCGAGTCATAATGTCTCTGTGTTCCCATTATAATTAACAAATTATAACATATACATAATAGTCAACTTTTCTAACTACGCGCCATGATAATCTCTTTAAAGATTAAGCGCTAGCTATGAAACATCATCTGATTTAATAACTGCATGTAATTATATAAACAGTTTTGTTTGTGAAATTGCTGTCCTATTGCTTTTCACTTGCTTACTCTTATATCTCACATGGGAGCTCTTATATCCTGTATTGTGTTTTCTTAAGCAACAAGCCTCATCATATATATTTTTGGCCTTTTCTACTTGTCCGTTTATTTCTAAAGAGTGGCTAAGCAGGGCCAAAGCCGTATCTTTATGAAACAATGGCTCCTCTGAAACACATTTTTCGAGCTTCTGAAATGATGTAAGTGCTTTTGATTGATTGTTTAATTCCCTTTGTAACATCAGTTCAACGAAATAGAAATATGGCTTCGGATCCAAGCTCACATATTCCATTACGTCAGCCGCATTTGAACTTTGGTCATCTAGTTCAATAGGTCGGAAAACAGCATCAAGCCATCCTTTAGGAAAACAAGGTTTCAAAGTTTCTACAAAAAATAAGCAATGGCAGAAATGTCCATATAATGTACCGGTATTTAATAATGTCAATGTCTCTTCTCCAAACCCAGCTTTTGGTGCATACTCAACAATTCCTGAACAGTTACATACTGATTCCATAGCAAGGTCGCTGTACGCTGTTTCTACTTCTTTCAAAAGTGCACTTGCTCCTGTACTATCAACCCAAAAAATTAGAATGGTAGCGTATTTTAGCCTACCAGAAACAGCGTCGGCAAACGTACCTTCTTTGAAGCTTTGCAAAACAGAATCAGAAAGTTTGCAGTTTTTTTGAATAGATTCAGCTGCCATAAGTATGCCTTAGTTACCTTGCAACATATATGTATATCGTCTCGTTGCCTTTTGCAAAAAAATATCCCCCTGTTCGTGTAATGTTTTACACCGCGACATTTTTGCTTTATTTGACTTTATTTGACGTACTAGATCAATATCACGTGGATCTTCGTATAAAGATGGCTCCACAAGACCACACAAAANAACCAATAAATACACTTTACCGATTATCTCGATTTCCGGCAGTTTGTTTATGACACTTTAAACCTGATCATTGCACTTCCAAACTCAATTGATATAAAATTGATTTGTTAAAAACAAAATAACTTGACGTAAACTAATCTTATCTTTATTAAATTATAAATCATTCAATCAATGATTATATTATAACGTAATAAGGTAAAAAAATACGTTGATTTTATTATCGTACAGGGTGTATCCAATGTTTAGAGAACATACATTATTGACTATTATTTTTTGCAGTTTCGTTTGACTTGACAGTGGGTAATTTTTGGGATTTTCGTAAGAAAAAGTATACACTAAAAAAGGTAGGCGATGGTGCCGACTATCCCCGCAAAATAACTGTGTATAAGTGTAAATCTAAATTTAAAACGAAATAATTATATCTACCTCTGCGAATTTTCTAATTGATTACATTCAAAAACGTCATATTAACTTTCTTGATATGATGAAAAACAGTGTTCACCTCAAATTTAACATAGACTGTGTTGATCGCAGTTAATTGTCAATACAAGCTTTCTTTACAGTTTCTAAATTGTATAATGGCAGGAAGTATACTTCACAGTTACAAGTTAAATGATAGACTGTATTTCATCATTTTAATATACTTGTTTATTTAGACGTCCTTAAATAATATACAGGCCTACAAGCTTATTCTTCACATCTTACTTACACCTTTCAATTAATTGTCTAACTGACGGTAATAAACGTGTAACAGTCATAACGTTTCTCCGTGTGTTAGATGTGTTTATGAATCTAACATATGTAACATGCATGCTGTTGACAATCGAGTCATAATGTCTCTTTGTTCCCATTATAATTAACAAATTATAACATTAACATAATAGTCAACTTTTCTAACTACGCGCCAAGATAAACTCTTTATAGATTAAGCGCTAGCAATGAAACATCATCTGATTTAATAACTGCATGTAATTATATAAACATTTTTGTTTGTGAAATTGCTGTTCTATTGCTTTACACTTGCTTACTCTTATATCTCACATGGGAGCTCTTATATCCTGTATTGCGTTTTCTTAAGCAACAAGCCTCATCATATATATTTTTGGCCTTTTCTACTTGTCCGTTTATTTCTTAAGAATGGCTAAGCAGGGCCAAAGCCGTATCTTTGTGAAACAATGGCTCCTCTGAAACACATTGTTCGAGCTTCTGTAATGATGTAAGTGCTTTTGATTGATTGTTTAATTCCCTTTGTAACATCAGTTCAACGAAATAGAAATATGGCTTCGGATCCAAGCTCACATATTCCATTACGTCAGCCGCATTTGAACTTTGGTCATCTAGTTCAATTGGTCGGAAAACAGCATCAAGCCATCCATTAGGAAAACAAGGTTTCAAAGTTTCTACAAAAAATAAGCAATGGCAGAAATGTCCATATTATGTACTGGTATTTAATAATGTCAATGTCTGTTCTCCAAACCCAGCTTTTGGTGCATACTCAACAATTTTTGAACAGTTACATACTGATTCCATAGCAATCGCTGTACGCTGTTTCTACTTCTTTCAAAAGTGCACCTGCATCTGTAATGTCAAACCACAAAATAAGAATGGTAGCGTATTTTAGCCTACCAGAAACAGCGTCAGCAAACGTACCTTCTTTGAGGCTTTGCAAAACAGAATCAGAAAGTTTGCAGTTTTTCTGAATAGATTCAGCTGCCATAAGTTTGCCTAAGTTACATTGCAACATATATTTATATCGTTTCGTTGCCTTTTGCATGAAAATATCCCCCTGTTCGTGTAATATTTTACACCGCGACAATTTTGCCTTATTTGACTTTATTTGACGTACTGGATCAATATCCCATAGATCTTCGTATAAAGATGGCTCCACAAGACCACACAAAACGTAAGCTCTAGAGAACATTCCCAGTTTTAGAACGGATAATGTCCTTTGTTTCCGAGATACAGTTTTCAGAGTTTTTTATTCGATTTTGGAGTTTGCTTCCAAAATCATCAAACTGTATCTTAAGCATGGCTAAAATAGGATTACCTTAATATACTTGAGAGACTCTCCAATCTTTTCTCTAAGAATTGCATCTCATCTACCTTCAAACAGATCAAGACTGTAAATCATGTAATGGAGATTGTATCCATTTTTTAGGCATTGGTAAATCCATTTGAAACATTTGCGTATACATTCCAATATATTATCTTGTCTAAACGTGTCTTTCCCGTATTGCTCTGTTACAAACAACAATGCTGTTTTACAGTAGAAACTCTTCATTGCGTTCTTATAAGTTTTGTTTACAATGGTCTTCATGAGCATTTTCATAAGACCCAAACATTGTATTTTTGAAATGGTTATGTCAAACATCAGTATCCGTTCTCCTAATGTGGTAGACATTCTGAACTCAGTTCTTATATCTTTGCTCTGTTTATGTCCAACTGCAGCTATAAAGCAGCCGCTTTCAAGAACCCGTTCCCGTACATGATCCATCTTTTGTTCTGACTATCCATTGCCTCTTTTGGAAGGTGGGAACAATAATATGCACCGACATGGTCTTCATCGATTCCTCTTTCTGTACTCATTCGATTCCATGCCGGGCCATGGACTTCTTCCCCTGAATTTGCATATTCAGGCTCTTGAAGGAATTCGCATGTGAGATACACTTAACCATCATCACCTTGTTCGTACATTTCATCGTCCTCAACCTCGGTCATTATAATCGGTTCTCCACTATTCATCGCTAACAGTTTGTAGTATCCTGGAGAAGTGTCTTTCTGTTTATGAACCAATCGATTATCGAAGCCTTGCTTCCACTCATTAATGTCCAGAATGATCATGTTGTCTTTCTGGGCAATCAAGATGTCTACATCTGAACCTAACCCAAAAGTGGTCGTCCCTGGACGTAAACAAGAACAAGATCGTTTGTTTAACAATATATTATTATTTCATTCGTGAACACAAAACATGCATAATGTTTCTCATTTTATATGTATATAATCCCTTATTGACTTCCACATTGGTATAGCGATTCGTGGTCATCTTAAGTTTAACATCATGAGATAATTTTAATCATATTTATATTTTTTTATTTGCATTTGGTTGTAACGCACTTTGTGGTCGGCGAAGACATATGTTAACGCTAACTGAGTGGAATGTATATGTTGTTGTTAACAAAGAGACTTGTATTCAAATATTCTTCCGTTCCCTCATTATTATATCTAAGAGACTGATATTGAAATTTTCTAAAGTTTGCTTATTATTATATCTCTCTTTGTATTCGGAATTTGTAAATGTAAGTATGCATAATTTTAACTTATACAATTATTACTATAATTAAAATAATGAAATGTATACCCTCATATTGACTGCCGAAATGGTACCATGTCAAATTATCACCTTGAAGCCGGCAGTGGAGAGTAGTCATGCTTTCTATATCCAGCCATGTGTTCCGTCTTGCTTCTACCAGTTCCTCTGTAATCCCTATTTCGGCTAATACTTCCGAAACACATATAGACTGGTCAGCGTCACATAGTTTCATCAAATATTCATCAGTGTTTGGAAACTGCCCAGGTTCAATCGAATGCACTTGGACTTCATCTTCACCTGTATTTACTCTACTATATATAGTTATTTTGTTTTCATTCCATTTTCTGACGTTTGGACTACAAATGTGTTGTTCCGCTGATAGAGGTTTACGATTCACGTGCTTTGTATAACCTGTTTCGTCCACTTGTGTTTCATTACCACTACAAGAGTTGACAATGTGTTCTGCAACTGCCGATTCACTAAGGTAGTTTGTATCAATATCAGCATTATCTCCTTTGTCATGGTCTTCCATTTGTATTGCCTATTATTTCTTACAACACTTACTCACTTCAGTGGATGTGGAGCGTAGGTACAATCTCTGTTTCATTTACATGTGTTCCAATTCAGAAACACGTTTCCAATATCTTTTTAATGCTCTACATTCATTTCAATATATCGAGCAAAATGTCCTTGTAAGTTAAATGTCAATACGTTTTAAACTGGAAAAATAGACTGAGAATGGTAAAACCATTTAAACTATCTCATTAATTAACTTATCACAAATATATGCATTTATGCTTTGTTTGGTCTTTGTTCTTGACAAGGTTATCATAATAACAAGCAATATATATTATCCCACAAATATTCCTTTAAACGACATAATGAGAATACGTCCGTAGGTGCTTGATCTTTATTTATACCTAGTGTATTCTACTGTTTATCTACAAATGCACTCGTTTACCTTACAACTGGTTTAACTCTTTTAGGCGACATTGCGTTAGGATTATTGATTAATGTTTATTGAGTCGTAGCGTTTTTAATTCTACAATGTATGAGGCAGTACACATTAATTATTGCAATCATGCTAAATTTTGCAATAATTAATGTGTACTGCCTCATACATTGTAGAATTATGTGTATATTACACTCCACTATCACATTTACATACTTGTGATGTGTTATGATGTTCTGCACTACAGATTTTCTGAGAAAATGAATCATTGTTAAATTTTATTATCGACAAGTGGAGTTGTTGTATATCCCAGACTTGTATTGTTTTGAAACACATCACACGTTGATAAATAATAAAATAGAATAAACGTTCAGAAGAAAGACTAATAAAATATAAAAGAAAATACATTTTCAAATATTTTTCGTTGGCACAATCGGAAACTTTTATGTACAAAAGGCGCGTACAATTCAAAACGATTATTTTCATGTTTATTCATATTACACATATACATACAATTGGTTTTTGAAACAAATACGAGAAAAAAAGAATCGGCACCGGCGAAGTTATTGTAATAAATTCGTCCGTGAGGTAAACACAATTTATCGTACCTTTAACACTTAACTTATATTTTGATAACATAAAATGTTGACATCAAGCTCGTGCGAACACATGATTCCAGCTCTTTGTACCGGAGAATAACAATACAACGATTGTTGGATACAAATGACTCAACATTAAAAATTATTAATTTTGCAGTACTAGGTAACATCAAAGTATATTTATATATTGGCTTCTAAATAACTATGCAATACATTATTAATTCACTTGCAAACGTATTTGGATCTAAAACAAATGCAACGGCATTTCCCTTACATAATTTTGTTAATAGATCCTAACGTGTGCTATGTAGAATCATGAAAAGCTAAGTACAATGAATGTGTTTCACTGCAAACGGAAATCCCTCTGCTATTATGCAAGTTCAACGGCCTACAATAGGACCTGTCGTCATGTTCTCTGGTTTTATTGCATTGGTATAATTAATTTACGGATAATTAAGAACGAACGCACTTGACGTTTACGTCATACTTAATAAGTATGTTATAGGCATTCAAAAGTTGTTTCAAAATAAATTTTAGACTGCAACCTTACAGTCATCATGCAACCTTTGTTAGGAATTACTATTCATAGTCCTTGCAATGTCGGTAACTTGTTTTGTAATGCTAACATAGAAAAACTGTATAATATGACTAACGCTGTAATGTATTCGTTTGTTAAACCACACGAACGAAGTTTTAAAGATTGTATGTTCTGATACATTTTCTCGCTTAAACAGGTTATTTTTGACTTTGGTATACTACGTAAAACTAGCATTTGCCGTTATACCACACGAACGAAGTTTTACAGATTGTATGTTCTGATACATTTTCTCTCTAAAACATGTTCTTTCTGACTTTATTATACTACGTAAAAACTAGCATTTGCCGCGACAATAACATATATAGCATCAATAGTTTATTTGTGTTCGTAATGAAGGATTATTTACCAGCACCTGAATATATTTATGAAAACGCCGCGCAAAATAAAATGTATGTCTGTCTCTTTGTCTGAATTTCTTGCTTTCTGTACGAATCAATGGTTTACGTAGTAAAGTTAGAAGCTTATAAGAGGGGTATTCTCGTTATAATCAAAAGGAAATTTAAATGGCGTCGTCTATGCCGGAACAGATATTTTTGCAGTTGTATGCCCTTTATAAATGCTATTTTGTATGCCGTCCACGTTCCAGCTATATCAGGAAGAAAGTGATACGCGTTTCTTTGGTGTTGCTATTCGCACTAGAACTTGACCTCACTCGGAACTATTTTCTTAAGCCGGGGACTGAATGATGCCAAATGATTTGTAATCGTTATTTGGTTTCAGGAAGGAAATTTCTGTCTCAGTATGAACATGGAAAACTATTAAAACCAAAAACAGTGCACGAACAGTCTCTTCTTTTTTTTGCTATTCTGTTCGGTAACGAACAAACATATACGAAGCGTTTTTCACTATTTACACTGTGAATTGAATTATACATGCGGAATTACTTCGGTAGCAGCATCAGCTAGCGCATACAGAAATGTTGTGTTATAAATCTTACGAAAACGTTATTTAAAAAATATATATATAAATACATTCGTATCCAAAAAGCGTTCATAATCGGCTTACCAGAGTACAGTTTATGCGTTTGACGCTCAACATAATTGCCTGAATGATTTATTTACATATTGTTGTATAATCACATTTTAGCAGGATTCAATGGAAAAGTAGAGGTTCGATGTACACGTATAAACATGTGTCTTACAAATGAACATTCCATTGAGGCGCGGTGAAGAAGTAAACATTAAAACCCGTTAAAACATAACATAGCAAAACATAATTATAGTTGCCTACACAGAAACCAAGTCCTCTGAGATGATATTTTGAGAAGAGCTCGCGGCAAAGTACCCAAATGAAGGCTACAATGTTAAAGATGAAAAACACGAGTAGCAAATTGTATAAATCTAAATAACTCTTATCCAGTGGATAATGTTTAGTTATCTTCAAAAAAGATATCACAAAATTGAAGATAACCAAAAGTTATCCGCTGGATATTGTATTGCGAACCACACAATTACCATTGAAAGATGCCGGCTGTTTTTAATTCACCGAATACGCGTTTTGGGATCAGTTGGTGATATGTTTATAAGATGCGAAGCTTTTGTTTCCACAGACCATATGCCTTGCGCAGTCCCTCAACGTGTATATGATTTCTTTAAAAAAGTAGATTTTATGCGAGAGGTGTTAGAAACTAGGATTTTTTTTTTCCGATAAACACAATACACACATTTGCAGACCTTCTACAGTATTATTGTGCAATTGAAAGACCATACATACCGGGTCGTACTGCTTGAATATGCAGAAACGGACACATGATTGACATAATAACGTTGTAATTACAAATATGTTATCAGTGTGTTTACAATGAGCATTAAGGGAAACTTGAATACTACTCAATACAGAATATTTATTTACAGATACATGAGGACGAACGAGAAAAAAAAACGCATAACACATTTACTTTTCAAAAGAATGTAATTATTAATTTAATTAATTACGTAATGTGTTCTATGTTATAGGCATTCATGTTTCCAAGGTAAGGTAAATAAAACAGGAAATTGCTCATTATTCATAAGCAAAATCGGTTTTAAGTTTATGAGACTGCAATACTCGTATATTATAAAGATAGTATAAAATGAAAGGATGAATCAAATTGTCGTTCGCTTTAGCATATTCATGACTATGGAATGTGCTATCAGTGAAAATATAACGAGGTGAAGATAAGATATACATTTTCCCCAAAAAAAATATGATTAGTGTGGTAAAATTATAAAATTTCATAAAAATACTCAGTAAATGTGGTACTGATGTAGCCTGTTCCAATTCGTTTGTGTTTGATGTACAACCAAAGAGCTGACTTCATTGAAGTTATTTAGTTGATTTTTACCAGCCACCATTGTCTAGATGAATGCATAATTTTGTTTCCATTTATGTTGATATATGAAAACAAAGTCTTATTCCTGCTGGTCCATTCATAATAAATCTTCATTTACGACGAGATCTACATTGTCCATCCATCAAATATGATCAGGAGGACATGTACTTATCTTCACATGTTTGTAAAAATGATACGTATGAACATTTCACTGCAATCTATCATACATAAAGAGGATGTAGTTACAATATTTCATAAAATTACTCAGTTAATATGGTACTTTTGCAACATGTACCGATTTTATTTGGTTTGACTTGTAACCAGAGACCTGATTTCATTTAAATTTTCTAGTTGAGTTTCTCTAACGTTCTTTGTCGAGATGGATAAAGCACTGATCGTGTTTATATATAAAAAAACTATCGTTGTCCTATTCATGCTGATGCGTTCTTAATAAAGCATCCAGACAGGAGATTGTATTAAATTTTCGCAAACACACTATTCTTCAAGTTTTGTGAAGAGTTCTCCGTGATCGAATGATTTTGGCATTCATATACGGAGCAGACGGGTCGACAGTTCAANTGGTCCATTCATAATAAATCTTCATTTACGACGAGATCTACATTGTCCATCCATCAAATATGATCAGGAGGACATGTACTTATCTTCACATGTTTGTAAAAATGATACGTATGAACATTTCACTGCAATCTATCATACATAAAGAGGATGTAGTTACAATATTTCATAAAATTACTCAGTTAATATGGTACTTTTGCAACATGTACCGATTTTATTTGGTTTGACTTGTAACCAGAGACCTGATTTCATTTAAATTTTCTAATTGAGTTTCTCTAACGTTCTTTGTCTAGATGGATAAAGCACTGATCGTGTTTATATATGAAAAACCTATCGTAGTCCTATTTATGCTGATGCGTTCTTAATTACGCATCCAGACAGGAGATTGTATTAAATGTTTGCGAACACACTATTCTTCAAGTATTGTGAAGAGTTCTCCGTGATCGAATGAATTTGGCATTCATATACGGAGCAGACGGGTCGACAGTTCAAGTCACACTCAAGGCTCATTCAGACACGGTATGTTACGTTCCTAGATCCAAGAGTATCGATTTTTTTTTGCCGTCCCTTCAAACATCCGCAATTAAGGATTGTAATCGGGAGGCAAATGTACATACGTATTGGCGGCGTATTAGTNGTTTGACGCTCAACATAATTGCCTGAATGATTTATTTACATATTCTTGTATAATCTCATTTTAGCAGACGTTTGTTGATGTCTGTACAAAAGTATTGTGGATTCAATGGAAAAGTAGAGGTTTGATGTACACGTATAAACATGTGTCTTACAAATGTACATACGATTGAGGCGCGGTGAAGAAGTAAAAATTAAAACCCGTTAAAACATAACATAACAAAACATAATTATAGTTGCCTACACAGAAACCAAGTCCTCTGAGATGATATTCTGAGAAGAGCTCGCGGCAAAGTACCCAAATGCAGGCTACAATGTTAAATATGAAAAACACGAGTAGCAAATTGTATACATCTGAATAACGCTTATCCAGTGGATAATGTTTCGTTATCTTCAAAAAAGATATCACAAAATTGAAGATAACCAAAAGTTATCCGCTGGATATTGTATTGCGAACAACACAATTACCATTGAAAGATGCCGGCTGTTCATTATTCACCGAATACGCGTTTTGGGATCAGTTTGTGATATGTTTATAAGATGCGAAGCTTTTGTTTGCACAGACCATATGCCTTGCGCAGTCCCTCAGCGTGTATATGATTTCTTTAAAAAAGTAAATTTTATGTTAGAGGTGTTAGAAACTAGGATTTATTTTTTCCGATAAACACAATACACACATTGGCAGACCTTCTACAGTATAATTGTGCAATTAAAAGACAATACATACCGGGTCGTACTGTTTGAATATGCAGAAACGGACACATGATTGACATAATAACGTTGTTATTACAAATATGTTATCAGTGTGTTTACAATGAGCATTAAGGGAAACTTGAATACTACTCAATACAGAATATTTATTTACAGATACATGAGCACGAACGAGAAAAAAAAAACGTATAACACATTTACTTTTCAAAAGAATGAAATTATTAATTTAATTTATTACGTAATGTGTTCTATGTTATAGGCATTCATGTTTCCAAGGTAAGGTAAATAAAACGGGAAATTGCTCATTATTCATAAGCAAAATCGGTTTCAAGTTTATGAGACTGCAATACTCGTATATTATAAAGATAGTAAAAAATGAAAGGATGAATCAAATTGTCGTTCGCTTTAGCATATTCATGACTATGGAATGTGCTATCAGTGAAGATATAACGAGGTGAAGATAAGATATACATTTTCCATACAAAAAATATGATTAGTGTGGTAAAATTATAATATTTCATTAAAATACTTAGTAAATGTGGTACTGATGTAGCCTGTTCCAATTCGTTTGTGTTTGATGTACAACCAATCATACATAAAAAGGACGTAGTTACAATATTTCATAAAATTACTCAGTTAATGTGGTTCTTTTGCAACATGTACCGATTTTATTTGGTTTGACTTGTAACCAGAGACCTGATTTCATTTAAATTTTCTAGTTGAGTTTCTCTAACGTTCTTTGTCTAGATGGATAAAGCACTGATCGTGTCTATATATGAAAAAACTATCGTAGTTCTATTCATGCTGATGCGTTCTTAATTAAGCATCCAGACAGGAGATTGTATTAAATTTTCGCAAACACACTATTCTTCAAGTATTGTGAAGAGTTCTCCGTGATCGAATGATTTTTGCATTCATATACGGAGCAGACGGGTCGACAGTTCAAGTCTCACTCAAGGCTCATTCAGGCATGGTATGTTACGTACCTAGATCCAAGAGTATCGATGCCGTCCCTTCAAACATCCGCAATTAAGGATTGTAATCGGGAGGCAAATGTACATACGTATTGGCGGCGTATT
>VMBQ01011996.1:0-20622 GCA_007657795.1 Dreissena rostriformis | reverse complement strand
ATACAAGTTTAGTGTAAATTTATTATATTTTCAATTGAGAAATTGTATTTTTTGAAAAAAAATGTGATTTAAATATTTTTCTGTAGAATACTGTGTACGAATTTTGTTAGAGTACTGTGTGAGAGTGTTGTGATTTGTCATTGTTCAGTGTTGTGTTGTTTATTTTCATTGTCCAGTGACCAAGTTCATCAACCATTTTGATCTTTTCTACAAGTGCCTTATGCTCTGATTGTTTAAGGATTCTGCTTTTATTTCGCGACTGTAAATAACTAGGTATTTAACTGTTGCTGATTTAATCTTGTGAAACAAATTGCTTACATTATTTTTTATAAATATTTAGAAAGAGTGTCTTCTTAATTGTTGTTCCTCATATACCCAGTTAACAGTGTAACTATCTTAGGAAAGTTTATTTATTTCAATTTCTATCTTAGATTGTGTTTATATTGCAAATATTGTAACAAAAGAATTCATTGCTGTTATGATTATATTTTTTATTCAGCGCAATGGTTCATTGGATGTCTGCAAAGCAAAAAAGACAGGTGTCTAGATAAGGTTGTTTAACTCTTTGCTAACCAATAAGTTTTGGGCTGTCAGAAATTGATGAAGGTTGCAGACGGCAATTAAAATTGTAATGGAATAAGAAGAAATAGCTTCACTTTAGTATACAAATTGTGGGAAAATGGAGAAAAGGCTCAAAATGAACAATTTCTCTTTATCCTACAACATTCTCTAGAGTTGTCAGCAACAACCTCGTATAATCATTTTATTGTTTGGTAATGAGTTAAAGGGGTCTTTACCAGTAAACAACTTGTTTATTGTTTTATAAATCCTATGTTGTTGGTATTTATTAGAATCTTTTAATCAACAAACATTCTTATGAACACCCAAAACATAGTGGTTAGATCAAAATTGAAAAAGTTAGCAGTAGCAATACACGAACCACTTTTGTCTAGAGCTCTAAATAATGTAGTTAAATTTATAATTAGAATTGAAAATAGCTTAATTAATGGGGCCATTATTTGCTACTTTTATTTACTTCTTGCTGCAAAATGCTTTAACACTTTACCAAATGACAAATTTTAAACTGTCCCAGATTATGCAGACCACAAATAAAATTGTTTAAAATTTGGTCATGCTCAAATACCTAAGTATATCTCATTTCATATACTTCACAAGCCATCTAAGGAATGAGTCGAATTAGGATATTGGAACTGAATTCCTTTCTCATAAGTTTCTTTTTAATGTAGGTGACATACCCAGGGTACTCAATTTTGTTAGTAAATATAGCATTTTGAATCAATAGCTTTATTTTTAATTGTCATACACAGCTATATGCATAGACTTGTCTTCACATGTGCTATAAATAATAAATAATCAGCTGCAGGTGAAGCAAATTAAATGCAAAAGTATGAAGTAGAGGGTTTCTGTTGTTATTTTGAAACAAATGGTGGTAATAAATGTGTCACTGCTGTACAGAAAAAAGAATATGGATCAGCCAATGACATTACTCCTTGCAATATTCTGAAATTCTAAATATGCTCCATTTTTCTTTCAAAATGTATTTGCAGATGCAATCCTCCTTGTTGTTTCAAGTTCCTGATTTTTTCCTTGCTAACCTGATTTTTGTTTTACTTAAATTTCAGACAGTATAGCTTTACCCCTAAGGGTGTCCGATCAGACTGACGATGAATAAGCCCTTTCTCAACCATCACTGCACCTCTTTTTTTCAGTTGCTCCCACAGACCTTTATTTCTTGTAATTTTAAGATCCGATGGCGATTCGGGAGATAATTTTTACACAAGGACAACCACACAAGGTGTATTTATTCCAATCAATTCCTCAAATGTTTCATGGGATTTATTACTGGGACGAATGAAGAGACTTTTTGTATCTTCCTACAACTGTCTTTTTGTTTCTTGCATTTGGTCAGGGACCTATACAACAAGGTTTTGTTTAGGTCCCTGATTTGGTGAAGAAACAATTCATCGTTCATGCGCCTTAATGCATCTTTTCAGTGCCTTCATGAATACCTTTTGGTTTGGGTGTAATGGTCTAAAGGACATGTGTTTTCAGCTTATTGCAATATTGAAATGTTTATTAATACCGGTACTGCTTATATTTACCGTCTGTGCTTGCCTATGTGCATCCGACTTTATTGCTGCCTAGATGATCTTTCAATGCATGTTCTGCGTTATTTTATAACGAGTTATGCTCAGAACAAGTCAGTTCTTTGCGCGGAGGTTGGTGTATGATAGTTTCCGGCGTGTATACTGTTTTTGTCGAAACAATATTATTTGCGTCCGAGTTGCGTGTACTGCGTTATTTTATAACGAGCTATGCTCGGAAGCCAGTCAAAACTCTGAGGTTGGTGTATGCTAATTTCCGGCGTGTATATTACTTTTTGTCAAAACAATAGTATTTGCGTTCGAGCTGGTTTTGCTGATAGTACATTCCGCAAAGAGATGTATTCGTTCAGAATAGTAAATACTGTACAATATGATTTATTTTGCAAATTGCACGACAAACTAACAAGTGCACGTGAGTTGTAAGTGCTCAATACTCCATACTAACTTGTATGCGCATGTGCATGCCCTTGTATGCGTGCGTTTCTATGTGCGTACAGGCTGGTTGTGTTGTATGCATTCATGTGTGTTTGCATGATTAGGACGATTGTACGAGAATATATTCTGAGGCTCAATTGTTAGTTGGCGAGATGATAAGGGGAGCGGAGTACCCGGAGAAACCCCACCAGTCACGGAGTGGGGTTGAACCAAGTCCGCCTAGGTGAGAAGCAAATGTTCAAGCACTTTAGATTGATGGCCACGCGATACTCAAATCTGTCATGGAAAAGTGATCAAACACTGGCATGGGCAGTCCCGGATTAGGCTACCTATGGGCCCCGCGACTTGAAGGTGCCCCATGAGACCGTGACAAAAGTTTTTTTTTACTAAGTCTAATCTAACGACTTGACAAAGCCAATTATTTTTTATCAATGTTATGTTCCGATTAAAGGTTTGACATTGTCTTTCCAACTGGCAATCATTTATTATTTGAAAACCCGAATTATTTTGCTGGTGATTTCGTTTTCACTTTGGGTCATTCCCCTGATGAATGCCTTCCGTAAGAGCAGTATATGTAATTTGTTCTTTGGCTGTTAAAAATGCAATTGCTGAATTAAAGTAAAGCCATTTTTCAAATGTTTCGATATATCTGTGTTGTTAGTGTAAGTTATAAGCCGACTAGGGACCTGGGGCTGGGCCCCAGTCGTTTTACTGCCTATGGACCCCGCGGTCCTTAATCCTGCACTGGACATGGGTTGAACGTTATGAGCACTAAGTAATTTTTAATGAGAAAGTAGAGCTTATTGCATTCATTGCGTAATGGTAGAAAAAAGTACATTCTGTAGGATTATATTTGCTTTTGATACTTTTAGCGATAATATACGCATTGCAAGGGTAGTAATTCCAACAAAAACATGGGAACAACATGCTATGTTGTAGCCTCCCTTGTCCACATGCCCCCACTTAGGCGAGAAGCTACTGTACAAAACACCGGGAGACAAGTATGTGCAAAAATCAGGGGGTCTCATTACTTACTTATATACTTAAATACCTTTAAATAGCACAAAAACATAATTATTGTTTTAAAATTCATATACATCATGCACTGCACTTTGTGAACTTACTATCAAAACTGCCCGAAACTGTGTAATAAGTTATGGAAAGAATTTGAAACATTAGTAAACACTGATCGAAGTTGAAATAAAGGTGCCATTCTTAATTAAACGCAAACAACAATTAATTCGTAAATCAAAACAAACACTTTATTTTATCTCAATTCACCATTAATCATTTTTTTTACTTCGATTCTCTGATGATGTGACACAGACGCGCACTCTTAAATGAGCATCGGTGTGGGAAAACTGGGTTTTATGCAAGTGTGTAAAGTGTCATCTCATATAAGCCTGTGTAGTCCGCACTGGCTAATCAGGGACGACACTTTCCGCTTTTAAGAAATGTTTCGCTGTAAGAAAGTCACTTTAAAAATAAAATCCAGTTTAGGCCGTCAGGTCGTGTCTGATTAGCCTGTGCAGACTGCTGAAGGTTATCTGAGTTGATACTTTACGCACATGCATTAAGCCCCGTTTTCCCAAGACGAGGCTCTAATGATATCCACTGTGTAAAGGCATTGCCACGTGTGAATTGCTCATCGTCATTTTTATTGAGCGAGTATTAGTCATCAACATTCAGGCATTTGGCAAATAACTTGGCGCAAGTAACAATCTTTTTTTCANTGTGGGGGGGGGGGGGGCGGATGAATTTCCAATAAGCATTCTTCAATATCAAACTGGCAAATAGCAGTTCGCAAATATCATAGAGGGTGGCAGACTGTCATTCCATAATCCTTTGTTGGGAATGCTGTTCTCGCAAGCGATGATTAACAGGACCAGAAGTCATGTTTAATATGCAATACAATTGAGCCGCGCTCTTGGAACACGGGGCTTAATGCATGTGCTTAAACGAAAATCCAGTCTAGACGGAAAGCGTCTCCCAGATTAGCCTGTGCGGGTTTCAAAGGCTAATCTGGACGACAATTTACGCACATGCATTAAGCCCCGTTTTCCCAAAGCGCGACTCTAATTCATTTTTTTGACAGACAGGCATGTCGTTCAATCAACGTATATTGTTACCGACATCCAATACAATTCAACGCAGATTTATTTATTTTGGAAACACGTAGATGTATTTGATCCAGTTGCATATCGCTGCATGCAAACTATACGAAAGTTCAACAAATTGTCCATTTTACTGCACATTGTAAATTGGTATACCCTTTAAAACGAATATCCCCATTAAAGCGCTGTTTCGGTCTTGTTTTGTAATGAATTGCATTTGTGAACCGCAGTCAACAATAAATGGGGAGGTAATTGTAGTAGCGTAACCGCAATTGAGTGGATATACGTAGGACATATTTGTGTATTCATGTAGTAATATACAAAACAAATGAATATACATATTCATATGGGTTTATTTATGTATTTAGTTAGTAATAGTTCTTAAAAGTATTATGCTCTTAAATTAAATAAATTAAACTGGCGCAGTCACAAATAATTATTATATGCGTTTTTTTTATCGCTTTGACTTCACGGAATGAAAAGAATACCCCTCATGCAAACATGACGAATCTGTAGTAATTTAAAAAACACTCAAGCTCTGGGAAAACCGGGATTAAGTCATTTGCGTAAAGTGTCGTCCAATATTAGCCCATGCATATCGTCCTTTATTAGCATGTGCCGACTGCACAGGCTCGTCTTAGACGACACTTTACACACAGGCATCAAGCCCGGTTGTCCCAGAGCGAGGCTCAAAATGAATACGATCAGAAGATCCATATTGTGCGAATTTCATTCAATCTTGAAGCATGAAGAAATTTTTCAACATGATATTAATTTCTTAATCGCAATTAGTAAACAATGTCAAACGCAATCATTCGTATGCCATCGATTTTACCATTATCTATGATTACCATTATCTTACGAATTTATAACCATTATCAAACGAATTTATCATGTACGATGGGGTGCATATCAATGGTCATTATTAATTGTGTTAGTATATGTATTTGTGTTAAAAAAGTTAACTGAGTACATATCCCCTCACAAAAAGGCTAAATATACATGTGTTTTCATGCGTTCAATTTCAAACCTGTTTATCAACATTTTCACGCAACACGTCGAACGCTCTACTGAACATGTTGTTGACATTCATATTGCTTTTGGGATGTTTGCAAAATGTATCGAAGTTGTGAAATGTCTAATATAATTCATATTTTATGACCGTCATTTCACAGTCTGTATAGACG
This sequence comes from Dreissena rostriformis, assembly GCA_007657795.1. Taxonomy (NCBI): domain Eukaryota; kingdom Metazoa; phylum Mollusca; class Bivalvia; order Myida; family Dreissenidae; genus Dreissena; species Dreissena rostriformis. The sequence goes on along the minus strand of VMBQ01011996.1, from coordinate 14,760 downwards.
TTAGTCGCGTTTATACAATTGCGTAGTTAAAAATTCCGGGCTGTTTGCCCGGCTATCGCATCAAAATCACATCATTAAAAGGACTATGTCATTCAATACGATCCAAATAGGGAAAGTTCTTTTTTGGAAAATCTGAATTTTACAAAAAATAATAATGGCAAATAAGAACGAATACAACTCGCTATATACAATAATAAAATATATTATACATTCTGAGATATAAAATAATCATTTTATAATATGGGGCCTGTTTGTTTGGCCATTTTATATGTTTATATTAAGACGTCATAATTGTGAGCATTCTATATATCCAGATTGGACAGGTCTATCAATCATGACATTGCATTTGCTTTAAGCGATGTCTGTAATCACTGCGTATTGCTCCTTAGTCAGGAGTTCGATACCCACTTGAGTTTCTGTTTTTCCTCTTTTGTTCCTTATTTGTTTCTATCGAATTTCTCATGTTGTGTAATATTATATTTAATTAACTTGATGAATATGTTGTAGAAAATTGTATTTATGTACACACTTTAATGTAATTTACATTGCAATCGGAATGAGGTGTTTGCTGTCCATAGTCCCTTTAAGGTTGCATGAAAACTATACTCTATCAGGTCGATATTGCAGTATCTCCAGCCCACAAATGCATTCACGCTGTCTGAATACCTCGCAACAAATAGGTGGACCGTGCAAGATAACCGCAAGTTATCAATGGAGCCGCGTTCTGAGAAAACTGGGCATAATGCGTGTGCGTAAAGTGTCATCCCAGATTAGCCTGTGTAGTCCGCACAGGCTAATCAGGGACTACAATTTCCGTTTTTATGAAATTTTTCGTTTAAATGATGTCTTTTCTGAGCGAAAATCCAGTCTGGTGGAAAGCGTCGTCCCGGATTAGCCTGTGCGGACTGCACAGGCTAATCTGGGACGACACTTTACGCACATGCATTATGCCCAGTTTTCTCAGAACACGACACAGTTATCAATGTTTTCAACGCAAGCAGAGACTGTGATGAAGCGGCAGCGGGCACAGGTTGACATGCGTTCTGCAGATTTCGCTGTGGAGCGGTTATAAATTGAGACTTCAACAGTGTCAAGAGTGCCATACAAGCATAAGTACCCCTTTCCGACCTTTTTTACGCAGCCTTTCTTTACACATTTGTTGAATCCTGTGGATACTGTACACAAGAAGTTAAATACCAATAAATAAGACTCGCTCTAGAAAAAACCGGGCTTAATGCATGTGTGTAGTGTCGTCCCAGACTAGCCTATGTAGTCCGCACATGCTTATCAGGGACGCCACTTTCCGCCTAAACTGGATGATCATGGAGATTTCCTTAAAACGAAAAATGCCATAAAAGCGGAAAGTGTCGTCCCTGCAGTCCGCACTGGCTAATGTGGGACGACACTTTACGCACATGCATTTAGCCCCGTTATTCCAGAGCTAGGCTCAAATTGATTCTCTGTGGGTATTTTCCCCTTTATTCTACTGAGAAAATACGCTGTCTCAATATCTCTAATACTTTAACTCATGATTCAAAATACTGCATCAAAGAGATGGACAGATTAGATCAGCTCGGAGTATTCTTAAATAGGAGAGATATCGTTGACGGTGCTCCAAACTGTCACACTTTCAGTTATGAAAATATTTCAACTTTAATAATTTATTTTCATCTGATATATTGAAATTTGCTTGAAAAAAAACATTACGTAACGATTATGTTTACACTTGTGTTGTCAATACCTTTGATCGTCCTTTGGGTTATTGGGGGAGATNTCGTGTTCTGAGAAAACTGGGCATAATGCGTGTGCGTAAAGTGTCATCCCAGATTAGCCTGTGTAGTCCGCACAGGCTAATCAGGGACTACAATTTCCGTTTTTATGAAATTTTTCGTTTAAATGATGTCTTTTCTGAGCGAAAATCCAGTCTGGTGGAAAGCGTCGTCCCGGATTAGCCTGTGCGGACTGCACAGGCTAATCTGGGACGACACTTTACGCACATGCATTATGCCCAGTTTTCTCAGAACACGACACAGTTATCAATGTTTTCAACGCAAGCAGAGACTGTGATGAAGCGGCAGCGGGCACAGGTTGACATGCGTTCTGCAGATTTCGCTGTGGAGCGGTTATAAATTGAGACTTCAACAGTGTCAAGAGTGCCATACAAGCATAAGTACCCCTTTCCGACCTTTTTTACGCAGCCTTTCTTTACACATTTGTTGAATCCTGTGGATACTGTACACAAGAAGTTAAATACCAATAAATAAGACTCGCTCTGGGAAAACCGGGCTTAATCCATGTGCGTATTGTCGTCCCAGACTAGCCTATGTAGTCCGCACATGCTTATCAGGGACGCCACTTTCCGCATAAACTGGATGATCATGGAGATTTCCTTAAAACGAAAAATGCCATAAAAGCGGAAAGTGTCGTCCCTGCAGTCCGCACTGGCTAATGTGGGACGACACTTTACGCACATGCATTTAGCCCCGTTATTCCAGAGCTAGGCTCAAATTGATTCTCTGTGGGTATTTTCCCCTTTATTCTACTGAGAAAATACGCTGTCTCAATATCTCTAATACTTTAACTCATGATTCAAAATACTGCATCAAAGAGATGGACAGATTAGATCAGCTCGGAGTATTCTTAAATAGGAGAGATATCGTTGACGGTGCTCCAAACTGTCACACTTTCAGTTATGAAAATATTTCAACTTTAATAATTTATTTTCATCTGATATATTGAAATTTGCTTGAAAAAAAACATTACGTAACGATTATGTTTACACTTGTGTTGTCAATACCTTTGATCGTCCTTTGGGTTATTGGGGGAGATTTTTAAATAAAACGAAATTATGTGCACGCTTTATTGACGTAATACAAAATAATAAATATAAGCAACTAAATATGCAGTACCATTTTCATTGTGTAATCGTCTTCCATTTTGTGCCATCAAAATCATAAAATGTTTATTTATTCATTGATTTTAGTAAAAAGAAAAACAATCAAAAACTATTTAGAAAATATGGACAATGATAGGAAATTTATTAATAAGTGTGGTTACTTGTGGGAAAAAAGATAATATAGATATGCGTTAAAGCGTTAATAAAGTGCTCGGTACAGTCCTGTTCAGCCCAATCAGAAAATTGTTCACGAACGTGCTGTCGAAAACGAATGATATTGTTCTCCAATAGCGACAATCTTATTGGTTAGCCTTTGATTAAGGAGATATATGATTGGTCAGAATTTGTAAAGGCTATATATAGCAATCAATCAGAAGCTTTTGAGTTACACCAATTAGATTGTAGATATCATTCGATAGTCTGAAAGTCACCTGGCACGCCTGAACATCCGATCATGTGACTGGAACGTCCCTAAAACTCGTCCACCATTGCGTGCGTGAATTCTCCTTTGTCCACAGATCCGGAACCGTCTTTGTCCACCTGGTGAAAGAGTTCTTCCAATCGGTCGGCGTCAACCTCTGAAAGTAAGCAGTGAAAAAGAAGAATCGTTATTGTGTTGAACTTTTGACAAGTGACGTCCAATCAAAGAAATGGCGTCTTACTTTAGGAAGTGCGTCGCACTGAAGAAGTGACGTTTACTTAATAGATGGCATCCTACTTAAACATTGCATCTGGCTTAACAAAAAATAATAATATATGCCTAAAAAACAACGTCTTATTTCAGTAACGACGCATGCGTTAAAATGATGCCTAACTTTAATAATTAAGCCTTGGTCTGTGAAAAGGGGGTTTAATGCATGTGCGTAAAATGTCCTCCCAGATTAGCCTGTTCAGTCCGGACGACGCTTTCCGCCTAAACTGGATTTTCGTCAATAAGAGACTTTCTTTAAACGAAAAATATCATAAAAGCCGACTGCACGGGCTAATCTGGGACGACACTTTACGCACATTCATTAAACCCCCTTTTAACAGAGCGAGGCTCAAATGTTAAATACTTTTGTTTTTTATGTAGGCCTTCATCTCTGGCAGGGAGATCTTGCCCGATCCGTCTTTGTCGATTTCACTGAACATCTGATCGACTGCGTCCCTGCAACAAACATTACCAGTTCAGACCATACCAATTTATGCAATGTTTTGATAGCCACGCAAATATACCCTTAAAGTATCAAAACACAAGTTCGGTTGTCATAGCAATGCTGATGCTTGAGTTATTGTTTTATTTTATTTTAAACATTGACCAGACGTTCGACCGATGTTTAAAACATGCATATATGTCACACATTGCTCTTTCTGTGTAAACCAAATTTCATGATATTGCGTCTTTTGAATTTTCAGATATTGGAATTGTTGTTGCTTTTCTAACAGCATCGGAGTAGGAAGACTGAAAAGATCTAGCTTGGTCCGGGAACGTAAACCAATTCTGTGGAAGCATCCGAATTCGCTGCCAGCAGATGTAGAGCCCCTTAAACACACTGACCCCTTGGAAAATACACATAAAACTATTATCATTTGTACCACAATCCCTTAGGTCACAACACAAGACAAGCACAGCGCTGCTAGCCTTGACTATGACCAAGCCCGAAGTAAGGTACTCTCAGGAAAGGGCCTACACTGATGGGTCAGCAACAGATGCAGTCACGACAGGAGGGGGCTCGAGCGTACGTGCAGTATCCAGACGGACAGTGGAAGGCGCAGGAAATACCAACAAGCCTCCTATGAACAAACTACAGAGCTGAGGTGAAAGCATTGATCCCAGCTGCAAACATCATTAGAAGCATAGTAGAGCAAGACTCCCAGATAGTCTTCCTAACAGATGCTTTGTAAGTCCTGGATGCAGCAATCACCAACAAACTGCCTTGCCTCAATCATAACTATAAAACCTTTAGTGCTTCACAATCGTACACCAGTGGATCTCCCACGCATATGCTTAAAGATCCAACTGTGTGGGGTATAGACACACTATCGAAAAATAATACTTTTTCTGAAACATATGTTCTCAAATAAATGGAAAGTTTACACTTAACTTCTTTCCAAATTTACATTCATATATTGTTTAAATGTCATTATTGTATAAACCGCTTTAATTACATTTGTGTTATGACGCGTTTCCCGCTTAACTTGATGTCGCGTAAAACGGATGCCCCAAGGCTATGATAAATTGTATTTATACGCACATTAATCTAAATATTGGTTGATGCATGTACATCCTTTTAAACCTGGCGACTGAAACGCTATTTGTCATTAATACGATCGTCCTCGCATTACCCCGTGACATGACAGACATCGATGAATGTCTGGAGATTACCCCGTGATTTGTCAAACATCGCTGAACCTACTGAGATTACCCCGTGACTTTACAGACAAAGATGAATGTATTGAGATTACCCCGTGACTTTACAGACATGGCTGAATGTCTTGAGATTACCCCGTGACTTGACAGACATCGCTGAACGTCTTGAGATTACCCAGTGACTTGACAAACATCGCCGAATGTCTTGAAATAACCCCGTGACTTAACAGACATTGCTGACTGTCTTGAGATTACCAAGTGACTTGACAAACATCGCTAAACGTCCTGAGATAACCCCGTGACTTTACAGACGTCGATGAATGTCTTGAGATAACCCCGTGACTTTACAGACCTCGCTTAATGTCTTGAGATTACCCCGTGACTTTACAGACCTCAATGAATGTCTTGATAATACCCCGTGACTTTACAGACATCGCTTAATGTCTTGAGTAACATATATATTTGTAAATAACCCCGCATTACTCAGTTGTACCGCTGAGATAAGACTTGACCTATCTGTCTCATTATGACATGTTCAAGTGTCAACTTCACAAGTCATCTTCGTCTCATAATTCACCTAATCTGTCTTCTCATGCTTCACCGAACTAAAAGCTTAATGTCACATATATTTATCACGTAATATGTCCTCTATATGTGCGTCCTAATCTTTCATCTTACGAGAAGAATATCCTTGAGTGAATAGCTGTAATCCGGATGTAAACCGTTATGGAAAACCCCATCTAATCTTTCGGTACAAACAAAGCTGACCCATTTTACTAACAAATAGTAATAATAATAACGGTAGATGCGGTATGTGATTTTGAAAGTATTTAAAATGGGTGAGCTGGCAGATAAGAGAGGTTTCCCAAAATCCATCCCATTCTGAAGTAAGCCTATTAGGGGTATGTGGGATTTTATTATTGGGGGATTATCTCATGGACGGCTTACGCTCTGGATAAATTAAATCTGAAATTCCCACTTACTTTCTCGATTAAATCTGGAACCACCCTTCACTTTCTCGATTAAATCTGGAATTCACACTTACTTTCTCGATTAAATCTGGAATTCACACTTACTTTCTCGATTTTATCTGGAATCACCCTTTAATTTCTCGATAACATCCGGAATTAATACTTTCTCGATAAAATCTGGAATAACCACTTACTTTCTCGATTAAATATGGAATATCCACTTACTTTCTCGATTACAATATGGAATAACCACTTACTTTCTCGATTACATCTGATTTGTTTTATACTTTCTCGACTGAATCTGGAATTACCACTAGTTTTCTCGATTATATCTGAGATTAACACTTACTTTCTCGATTACATCTGGAATAACCACTTACTTTCTCGATTAAGTCTGGATTTATCACTAACTTTCTCGATCAAACCTGTTATTATCACTTTTTTTCTCGATTAAATCTGAAATTACCACTTACTTTCTCGACTGTTTGCACACTTCCCCCACGAACTCGTCTTTTGTGATCATTTTGTTGCCGTCCTTGTCTATATCGCGGAACATATTCTAAAATCATAACAATGTATACATCAAATGCTTTTAAATATATAAACCGCGCTCTGCTAAAACGAGGTTAAATGCATGTGTGTAAAGTGTCGTTCCAGATTGGCCTGTGCAGTCCGCACAGGCTAACCCGGAACGACACTTTCCGTTTTGATATTTTTCGTTTAAAGAAAGACTCTTCTTAGCAAAAATCTAGTTTAGACGGAAAGTGTCATCCCTGATTAGCCTGTGCGGACTGCACAGGCTAATCTGGGCCGACACTTTCGCCTATGCACGAAACCTCCTTTTGTCGACTCAAGTATATGTTATGTCCCTATTAATTAAGGTTAGCGACAATCTTGGTCCGACGTGATAAAGTAGTGGGCTTGTCAGGCCGACAATCTCGCTCAGACGTGATAAAGTAGTGAGCTTGTCAGACCTACAATTTCGGTCAGACGTGATAAAGTAGTGAGCTTGTCCGGCCGACAATCTTGGTCAGACGTGATAAAGTAGTGATTTTGTCAGGCCGACAATCTCAGTCAGACGTGATAAAGTAGTGAGCTTGTCAGACCGACAATCTAGTCAGACGTGATAAAGTAGTGAGCTTGTCAGACCGACAATCTCGGTCAGACGTGATAAAGTAGTGAGCTTGTCAGACCGACAATCTCGGTCAGACGTGATAAAGAAGTGAGCTTGTCAGGCCGACAATCTCGGTCAGACGTGATAAAGTAGTGAGCTTGTCAGGCCGACAATCTCGGTCAGACGTGATAAAGTAGTGAGCTTGTCAGGCCGACAATCTCGGTCAGACGTGATAAAGTAGTGAGCTTGTCAGGCCGACAATCTCGGTCAGACGTGATAAAGTAGTGAGCTTGTCAGGCCGACAATCTCGGTCAGACGTGATAAAGTAGTGAGCTTGTCAGGCCGACAATCTCGGTCAGACGTGATAAAGTAGTGAGCTTGTCAGGCCGACAATCTCGGTCAGACGTGATAAAGTAGTGAGCTTGTCAGGCCGACAATCTCGGTCAGACGTGATAAAGTAGTGAGCTTGTCAGGCCGACAATCTCGGTCAGACGTGATAAAGTAGTGAGCTTGTCAGGCCGACAATCTCGGTCAGACGTGATAAAGTAGTGAGCTTGTCAGGCCGACAATCTCGGTCAGACGTGATAAAGTAGTGAGCTTGTCAGGCCGACAATCTCGGCCAGACGTGATAAAGTAGTGAGCTTGTCAGGCCGACAAGCTCGATCAGACGTGATTAAGTAGTGAACTTGTCAGACCGACAATCTCGGTCAGTTGGTTGTCATGGTTTGTGCATGATAACTAAAGAACGGCTTTGCTTTTTTTTCTCAGAAGTTGTGGACGTCATGAAATACAGGTACAGGTCGATTTTTGGTTAAAAACCAATGAATATAATTTACGGAGTTATTGTCTCCTTTCAACATAAATATTCCAAAACAAGGTGTCGGGACGAAACCTTGACATATAAATATGTTTGGTTAACATGAAGTTTAACATAATAATACAATTTAATGTCGAAAGTTTAAAAAAAATAACTTTAATGACCTCTTGCTACTGTAAACTGGCGTAAAAGCACGGTTTCAAGAGAATAATAGTAGAAGGGCTTAACAGGGCTATTCAATTTTTTGTTAGACATGCGTTACATCATATTGTGCATTTCAAGTTTAACTTAAGATTGTTTCATGTACACTTTTATGTATGTTAACTTATTATCATATACGCGTATCTGATTCTCGAGTCGTAGATTTAGTTGTAAATCGACATTCAGTGATAATGCTCCTATATAGGAGCATCGTTCTGGGAACAACTGGTCTTAATGAATGTGCGTAAAGTACCATATCAGATAAGCCTGTGCAGCCGCACAGGCTACTCTGGTATGACACTTTCCCCCTAAACTTAATTTTCGCGAAGAAGTGACTTCCTTTAAACGAAACAACATATAAAGCGTAAATTGTTATCCCTGATTAGCCCGTGCGGACTGCACTGGCTAATCTGGGACGACATTTAACGCACATGCATTAAGTCCCGTTTTCCCAGAAAGCGGCGAATATAATTCGTACTTACAACGACTTGAGCCTTCGAGAGTCCATAGGCGGTCAAGGTTTTACTGAGCTCCTGAATGCTGATGTTTCCATCTCCGGAAACATCAGTTTGATCAAAGAACTCGTTTGCCTGGGCAGTGGTTAGCAGGACTCCGGACATCTTAACTGGTTTTCTGAGTAACTGACTAGAAACAAAATAGAGAACTGGTCTATTTCGAGAACATAATATCGGAAATCTTGACTTGTTTTCTGAGTTACTGACTGGAAACAATAGAGAACCGGTCTTTTTCGAGAACGTATGGTAAATAAAGTTTTGTTGTACATGTATATTCGCAGGTTGTTACCTTAAATTATTGAAACTTGGAGAAATTGTAAGGATATTAGAAAGGATCGCTCATGTATTTTTGCCATGTTAATTATTCTGTTTTGTTTCTTTATGGTAAATATCACTTGTTGTTTTATTTTGTTATAATGCTACATGTACATGAATAAAAGTGGGCAACATAATTACCTCACATTTATCATTTACTTAAAGAAATTAAAATTCAACAAGGAACAAACAACAAACTGCAAAGCTGCGATTTAAGGCCGTGAAAGACCATTTGAACAATGCAACCTGAAGTACAAGCAAAACGGATCATTTGGCTTAATCGTTAAGATATTTAAAAAATGAAATTGGCATTTCTTTTATATATTAATAACCTAAAGATTCTGACTCGGATGTACGCCAAAACGGAAGGGGGCAGAACCCTGCCTCCCTAAGGTTCCACCCTGTCGCTATGGATCTCAACATGCTATTTATTTTTCTGGTTACATTGTTATACTACCAATTTTATTTGAAGATTCAATGCATTAATTAAATGATCACATTTCTACAAGTGGTAGCACTTTTTAAACCCTAGTTGGAGCAAGGATACATGGATGGTTCAAGGATGAATATTGGATATATTTCATCCGTTGTGTCTAAGAAAAAGGCAAATAGGGCGAATTTTGCAAACCATATTTTCGTTTTCGTGGATAACCCGATAATTTCCTCTTGCCCAGAATCTACCATGTCATATTTTATATTTAAAGACCTATTGTATGAGCCTCGTTCTGGGAAAACTGGGCTTAATGCATGTGCGTAAAGTGCAGTCCCATATTAGCTTATGCAATTCGCACAGGCTAATCAGGGACGACACTTTAAGCTTTTATGGAATGTTTCATTAAAAGAAAGTCTCTTTTAAACACAGATCCAGTTAAGGCGGAAAGTGTCGTCCCTAATAAGCCTATGCGCACTGCACAGGCTAATCTGGAACTACACTTCCTGCATATGCATTAAGCCCTGTTTTCGCATAATGGAGCTCGTATTATCTTTAAAAATGCAGACGTTTCTTGTCAGGGTTTATTTCTGTGATGAATAAGCTTTCTTGTTTGACAAACGAAGCCTATTAGCAAAGAATAACTCGCTTCTTTCATTGATTTGAAATCTAAAGGGATGAATAGGTATGGAACGCCATAGCTGTCTTACGTTGTTACATTTGTTTCTGTCTTCTTTAGAAGGTGTCTTATTTTGTCAAACCGTCGTGATATCTTGTCCATATTTGTTGGTGTCTTGTTAAAACACAGTCGTATTATGTCAAACCGTCTTGTTATTTTGTCTGAATGTGGTGCTGACTTGTCAAAACACAGTCTTATTATGTCAAACCGTCGTGTTATCTTTTCCAAATGTGATGTTGACTTGTCAAAACACAGTCTTATTATGTCAAACAGTAATCTTGTCCAAATGTGATGTTGACTTGTCAAAACACAGTTCTTCTTTGTCAAACCGTCGTGTTATCTTTTCCAAATCTGGTGCTGACTTGTCAAAATACAGTCTTATTATGTCAAACCGTTGTGTTATCTTGTCCAGATCTGGTGCTGACTTGTCAAAATACAGCCCTATGATGTCAAACAGTCGTGGTATCTTGTCCAAATGTGATGTTGACTTGTCAAAATAGTCAACACCACATTTGGACAAGATAACATGACGGTTTGAAATAATAGGACTGTATTTTGACAAGTCAACACCACATTTGAACATGATTACACGACTGTTTGACATAATAAGACTGTATTTTGACAATTCAACACCACATATTGACAAACTATCACGACGGTTAGACATAATAAGACACCTTCTAAAGAAGACAGAAATACATGTAACAACGTAAGACAGGTATGGCGTTCCATAAATAGGACTGAAGTTGCTGGGGACGTGTGCATGTATTGTATAGATAAACAGCTTGAAACTGTAAATCGATGAAGAGTCTAGACTGTAATTTTCGTGTTAAATCTTCACATTATGCAGCCTCAGGCGCGGAAGGACCTCGTACATGTCGAAATACACAAATCGATGAAGAGTCTAGACTGTAGCAAGTTTCGCCTAGTAAGGCAGTGATTGCACTGTAGTATTTCTCGCACCATTGATCTTTTGCCGAATGATATCAACAAGTTTATACGAAACTGTTTTATTTCACCATAGTTTTGAGTATCAGCCTAATAAAAAAAGAAAATGCCAATTGCAAACATGCATTAATTTAATATTCGTTTAAAAATATCTTAATGTTGTGAAAAATTGGAACATTGGCAATGCACTAACGTGTATATGTACTTTTTGTTATCAAGCTCATTCAAACTGTGCATGCACTAAAGACCGTTCTAAGGCGTTGACCGCACATTGATTCATTGAATAAATGTGTTGTGTGCTTTTGTACTGATTAGCATTGTTTGTGTTAACGTTCACGTGCGATGAATAGAGGACCTAGATAGATATATCACCTACTGATGCAAGTGTCAGTATGTTTATATACACATTGTATACACTGATTTTGCAAAACACCAAATTAACTCGGAATAGGATGACGCATATGAGTCGCGTTCTGAGAAAACTCAACANATTTTAGCTTAAATAACACAAAATAAACACATACTTTAAAGCGATAGTTTCTTTTGAAGAACTAGACACAGTATCAATAAAACACGGCCGATCCCACATTAATTCCGACTTTCGCCACAAAACCATTAAGCAATTACCATAACCGGTTTTTTAATTCGCTAACAACTTTGATATAGCTTCATCGCATGTTTTTGCATACTGTTTTATGTTTTCGTGACACACGATAACTACGTGTGAAACTTTGCTAGTTCAAGTGCAAGAAGTCTAATCGAGATGATCTCTGTCAAATATATGCGACAACTGTAACTTTATGCTCACTGAAGCATAAATTCTTCATCATTTTAAGGGTGAAGATATGAATGTTATATAAAATTGGATAACTCAACGGCTAAACGCGTAATAAACAAACACCTACATCCTCTCAATATCTGGCTCGAATTACATATTTAAGACATACCATAAAAAAGACATTACAGAGTATATTTCAAAGTAATAGCCATGATCAAGTTTCGCATTAAAATTCAAGAATGAGTTATGACAGAATGTAATGTAATGTCAACACACAGGCAACAGTGGCTAGTTTTTTTTAAGCCCGTAATAATCTTGCACTTGCAGTTAAATGTTTTTCGAAATTGCTGATACTGTGATAGAAAATACTAAGAGTAATATATTATATCTCTTAACAGTTAATAGCTTGGTTGTCAAAATGTTGGATTATTTTACTCAATTTGAAGTTGCTTTTCTGACATTAATGCTGAAAAAAACAAAGTGTATACACTATTTATATTACACCAAAGTGTTCATTCTGTTTAAATTTATTGTCTCCTGTGTTAATTAAGAAAGTGTTATACAATGTGTATATTTCATATTACTTAATTTTCATTTTAAAACATTATTTCTGTAATTATTAAAATCGACTGCACAGGCTAATCTGGGATGACAATTTACGCACAAGCATTTTGTCCAGTTTTCTCAGAACACGACACATTTTCTTGTATAACCTACTTTACCAATGTAATCAAGCGAAAAATATTTTGTGATGTTTCCTGCTTTTGATACGTTAGTCTGCCCTCCGCAATATTCAAATGCGGAGAACGTTTCGCAATCTTACATTGTGGTAATTGATTGTAAAAGCAAGTCCCATATTAACGTTTGTTTAATAATAAGATTGGTAAGTAATAAAACAGATATTTCATTTGTATTTGGGAACAGAATACAGATCAAAATATTTCCATCATTTCCGGGAAAATAATTTGGCTATTCATACATGTCAATGAAATATCAGCATCGTTTCGACAGCGCGTGCAAAATATTGGCGTTTGCGTCACCGCCTTTGGCTTCAGTCCACATACAATTTGGAACTGCATGTTTGACTTTATGTTTTGTCATAAGCCCTCAGTGGAGTTTTCTATTTCTTAACTATACATCAAACTCTAATCTTCGAAGAAACAGTCCATAATCAACAAGCCAAGACAAATATGATAAATAAAATTGGTGCAATACCTTGCGATCAAAATTCCTTAACGTTCACAGTGCTAAAAAAACTAGAGAACTATAAAAACAAGACACAACTAAAATAATTCAATAAATTTACAAGCATGCACAGTCCTTACCTTAGCACGCAAATCCTCAAGAATGACTGACTAACGTGAACACCGCCGCTACAACTCTGCTATCCGCCTGATCGCCTATGTGAAACACGGTCCACTGCTTTCGGCTGTTCGCTTATAGATGAAATGTTGAAACGCCAAACGACATATGATCAATGTACAGCCTTTATTCATGTGACGCTTTTATAAATTTTAATACATATACCATGCGTCAATACACCAACAAATCTACATCAATAAACCTATCGACAACGCTCGGTGAAAGTGGCAATTAGCCATGCTTCGCCACTGATGTTCCCCTGACTATTTAAAGCTGTATGTTTGCCTAACTGGATATTGCAAGAATATTCCCATAATTGGTATTAGTGAACCGTATTTATACCTTGTTTGTCCGTGTGCGTCCTTGACAGTCCGGGAACACATTTCAGACCCCTGTCCTTCGAGGACCGCGACGGCAGTTGTACGGTTGTCTCCTGTGCTACCGACGATGCAACATGGAAGATGAGATGACGACTGAGGACAAGCTGATGCTGGTGAGATGCCAGCACCTACTGCAAAAAGCTCCGGTTGAAAACAGTTTCCTGATTGTTAAAGCGAAGCTACGACAAAGAAGTAGATAATTCTCGAAAAATATTTATCTATACCAGTGAATAGAATACAAAGGAGTACCATCTGGGTCAGACAATGGCTCGCCATACGACCAGGCCTTGTTGATAACGTACGGCTGATGGACGAACTCAAGACAAAAGACGCAAAAGGCTTCTTTTATATCCTGAAGATGGGCTATCAAATATACTAATAGATCCTGACACGTATTGTGCAAAGAATCAAGCCGAAGAAGTAAACATGCAGGAAGCATCTGACAACTGTCATTACGTTTGCAAACAACATTGCGGAACCTATCATCGGGGGCAGTAACCACTGTCTGATGTATGTCTTTCGGGTCGCACACAACACCATCTCCAAGATCATCCTTCCGGTCTGCTATGCATACTTGTAGAATTTTCTGAGGAACCAATGCCCTGTCCTGAAACGCCAGATGAGTAGAAGGGCATCGTCAAGCAGTTCGGCGACCTATAGCAGTTGCATTACTGTGTGGTTATGTTGGACGAGAAGCACATCGTCGTAAATTGTCCTCGGTGTGGTAGCTCCTTGTACTACAACTATTACCATTCCATAATCCTCATGGCCTTGATCGACGCCGACTACGAATGCATTGGGGTTAAATCAGGCAGCAATGCTGATTCTCATTGAGCCAATTGGCCATGATTACCTCCTTTTTCTCTGTAAGGACGAGGGACGTCTTTTTCTTAAGGCGCCAGTTTCTGTGGGCCTCGAGCGTGTTTCTCCTTGTTGCTGTTGTTCTTCGTCGGGAGGGGATGCTGCTCGTGACGATCTTTTTGGGAACTGGAAGGCCAATTTTT
>VMBQ01011995.1:0-20705 GCA_007657795.1 Dreissena rostriformis | reverse complement strand
TTAGATATGATAACAATGTTATGAATGACTTTATGATTATATTATATACTATAATGTGTGTTCCGTGACAGAGTGTCGTCACCCACTGGAGCTACATCTCTTGATCCAACGATGTATGGGTTGGGGTTCCTTATAAGATAGGTGTCACTATCCTCCACCCCCTTCTCTTGCAGCAACATCCTGTGCCGAGAAAAGTTTGTAACATGCCGCTGTAAATCCCCAAACTGAAAGCAGCGGAACAGGCAGAGCTTGCAGTGGAATGGCGCCTGATCCAGCGAAAGGTGCTGACGCAGGAAATGGTCCAAGATTCGGTATCGAGGACCAACTTTCTCCTCACCATTATATATGGTAGCAACGAAGGCACTGATAGCGTGTCCAGTCGTTCCAACCATGTCATGACTTTGTCTGCTCTTCCATGATTCTAAAACAGAAAATTGAATTTACTTTAACCACTGTATACTAGAATGTTGCATTAAATCTGTTACATATGCAGTATCTGGACGGAATAGTTGCTCGCTCTTCAAGTCTTCTTTATTCTCTCTCTCTCTCCCTCTCTCTCTCTCTCTGTATTCCTTCCAATTTTCTAACTCCGTTTGCACCAGCAAACATCCTGTCGGCTACTCCCTATTATATTAATACCCGAACTGTATTACTCTCATACTGCTCGCCGCCATACTTTACTCTCCCCCAAACATATGCAATTTCCCTATTTAACCGTAATGACTTCTCTAAAAAATCTCTCATTGCTTCTTTAATTTATTTTCTCGCCAAATATCATTGTATCACAGGATTCTTGTTTTTCTACTTTTCGCAAGTGCCTTCATAACAGCTCCACATTAATTATATTTTGAATTACTGTTCACATATATGCAAGTATTAACGTCTGATTGAGCATTGTTTACAGCAGAAAACACATAATCAATGGTGCAATAACACAATATAGTTGCAGCAAACACATATCTCCTGATGTACACATCAAAATATGAAATGACATATCCATCACAAACTGGCATTTATCGATATCATAATGTGATTGTGGTGAAACTTAATTGTAAATGACATCAGTGAAATGGCAAGTTGAACATTTAACAAAAAAATCTTGTACTGAACATCGCATCTGTAAACTCGCATGCAATTTTGTAGAACCAATATCTAGCAATGATCTATATACAGTACAAAAATGTCAAATAATTTAACATCAAATTGATATAAGACTTTACGACACAAAGTTATGAACTTTCAAAATCATATTATTCCTTATTCAGCTTGAGTTTTCTTCTTTCAGTTTGCAGCCATTGGTGCGTTGGTGCCCTCATACGGCTTCAACTTGTTGTGATTGACGACTTTTTCTTTTTTATGGCGATCCAACAGTATTCTGAAGTTGGCGTTTGACAGCGACTGCTTTACAACAAAAGGTCCTTCGTAAGACATCTCCAG
Organism: Dreissena rostriformis; assembly: GCA_007657795.1. NCBI lineage: Eukaryota > Metazoa > Mollusca > Bivalvia > Myida > Dreissenidae > Dreissena > Dreissena rostriformis. The sequence continues at coordinate 19,268 of VMBQ01011995.1, read as the reverse complement.
TTTATGTGTTATCCTAGGTTTCCTTGACTCTTCAAGCAGCCACATAAAGTCTCCAGGCTCGTATGAATGCACACATTGTCTTTTGTCATATATTTCTTTCTGTCTCTTTGTTGCTACAGATAAATGTTCCCTTGCCACCTGGTGGACGTGGTGCATCTTCTCTTTAAGTGCTGCAACATAGTCACGATATGACGTGGTTTCTTCGCTGTTGGGGTTCCTGCTGAATACTAGCTCTGACGGGAGTCTCACTTCTCTTCCCATCATCAAAAGGTTTGGTGTCATGCCAGTGGATTCATGGGGTGTTTACCGGTAGGCTGCAGCTAGACATCCTTAGTTTTTGTCCCACTGGTCCTGCTCACCACAGAGGTATGCCTTGTTCATTCTTACCAGGGTTCTGTTGAACCTTTCTGCTTGTCTGTTGCACTTGGGGTTCTTTGGGCTGGTTCGTATCTTTATCTCGAGGATTTTGCACCACTCTCTGAAAACTGAACTTTCGTCATTCCGCCCCTGGTGGCTAAGTATTGATTACGGACATCCCCACCTAGCAATGAAATCATTGAGTATCCTTGATGCGCAAGTTTCTGCTGTTTGATCAGGAACAGCTAAAATTTCTACGCACTTAGAGAAGTGATCTGTCAAAACCAGAATATATCGGTTTCCCTGACTTGTCTGTGGAAAAGGGCCCAGATAGTCTGTTGCTATAATATCCATTTGAGCGCCTACTTTAATTGTACCAAGAGGTGCTCTGGGTGTCTTGTGTGGTTTCTTGTCTGATGCACATGTATCACAATGACGGACATATGGCTCAATATCCCTTTTCATCCCATACCAATAGAAATTCTGTTTAATGCGTTCACATGTTTTCTTAACTCCAAAGTGCCCTGCTATTATTGAATCATGGTTCTCAAATAAGACTTCCTTCCTAAGACTGTGTGGTACTATAAACTGCCAAATTCCCCAGCTTTGTTCTGCTTTATGAATCTTTGATACAGTAATCCGTCTCTAACTTCCAATGTGTCCCACAGTAACGAATATTGTCTTGTTGCAGGGCTCATTGATAGCAACTCTTCACTTGTGATTTTGGTGTCTTTACTTTTCGCTTGTAGTATAGGTCCAATGTCTGTTTCTTCGTTTTGTAATTGAGTTTATTGGTTTGTTGACCGCCCTCCTATTGATGCGAAAGATAACACTTGAGAAGTTATTCTCTCCCTTTTACCTGTATCGTCTGGTGCTTTAGATGTACTTGGTAGGATATCTCGGTCATTGTTGAGTACTCTTACTGTATTGGACTCTTTGGAATCATTGCTTGGTACCAGTGTACTCTCTTTTCCTAAGATCTTTGCATACACCCCCGATGCAATCATGTTGTGTGAGCGCCGGATACACTTTCTGCATGGTCCACATTTTAAAATCTCTTAAGTGTCCTGCTCCGGACATGCACAATCTTTCGGGTTTTCACACCTAGACAAAGCATCGCAGTGTCCATGCTTCTTTCCGGGTATACACTCTATTGTAAAATCGTAGTAGGAGAGAAGTAGGAGAGAATTTCAATCCATCTAGCTATCTTGTCCCGAGGTTCTTTGAGTTTGAACAACAATGTTAAAGCTTGATGGTCCCTCCTAACTAAGAAATGTCGGCCTAGTAGATACTGCCTACGAAAAAAACGTATGGCTAACAATTCTTTTTCTGTAATGCAGTAGTTTTTCTCAGCTTTGTTTAAAGCCCTATTAGCATACGCTATCACTCTTTCTCTGTCTCCTTGTACTTGATGTAAGACTGCCCCAATTCCAAGGTCACTGGCATCCACATCTAGTCGAAATTCTCCGCCATCATTCATTGGGTACTCCATGATTTCTGGGCTGATCAGTTCTATCTTAAGTTCTTCAAATGACTGCTGACACGTGTCATCCCACTTAAACTTCTTGTCTTTCTTTGTCAGATCCGATATCGGCTTTACTTTGCTTGCAAAATCTTTCAAAAACCTCCTGTAGTATGAACCCATGGCTATGAACCGCCTTACTTCTTTTGCATTCTTTGGTACTGGCCATTCAACTAGTTTTTAAATGTTTGCAGAGTTTGGCCAAATTCCCTCTTTTGAGACAATGTGTCCCAAGAATACCACTTCCTCTTTCAACATCTCACATTTGTATGGGCGCAACTTGAGTCCTGCTGAGGACTAGTTCTCTCTAGAACTTGTTGAACTCTTTCCATATGTTGCCTAAAGTCAGAGCCAAACACAATAATATCATCAATATAGATTAGACAGGTTTCCCATTGCAATCCTTGTAATGCTAACTTCATAGTTCTTTGAAAAGTACTAGCCGCCGAGTTTAGACCAAATGGCAGTCGGAGCATTTCAAATTGTCCATACTTGCACACAAAGGCACTCTTTGGGATGTCCTCTTTCTTAAGTGGGATTTGGAAATATCCAATTGTGAGGTCAAAGTACTTAATAAAGTGGCATTTGCAACTGCATCTAAGCAATCTCGTACCCGGGGGATAGGGAACCCATCTGGTTTGACTAGTTCATTGACCTTTCTGTAGTCCACGCACGGTCGTATTGCTCCATTTTTCTTCTTGACAAGTACTATTGGACTTGCCCATGGAGATGTGCTTTTTTCTGATAACTCCCTTGTCTAGAAACTCTTGTACAGCTTTCTTTTCCGCATCGGCAAATGCTATTGGCACGCGTCTTGGCTGCTGTCTTATAGGTGCTGCATTTCCTGTATTGATTGAATGTTCTGTTAGGTGGGTTACACCGAGGTCAATGCCATCTTAAGAAAAACTATCTTTGACGCGGCAAAGTAGCTTTGCAATTTCTAACTTTTCTTCATGACTCCTATTTGTACATGCATTTTCATACATACTTTGTAAGTGGCTTGGCACCTCAACGCTCTCCGTGGCTCTTGTTATTGTAGGCTCTTATTGTTTGATAGTAACTGTTCGTATGCTTATAAAGTTGCCTTCCTCGTCACTATGCTCTTTTTCTACTACTGTTCCTTTAATATGATCTATCTTATCTGCTTGCCCTACAATGGTGTCTTGTTTTTTTGACCAACTCGTTGGAAAAGGGTTCAATATCCTGATTTTGCATGTTGGTGCAGTATTGATGTCAACCAAAACTGATGCCATGTGTATAGGGTAGGTCTCTTTGAAGTGATTTGTTGCTTCTATAATTTATTCTGTGTCTTGCATGAGGTCTTCGATTTATTATCTGTCTACCATGTCATCTATTATGGCCTCGCTCTATCCTGGTATGGTATAATTATCTGCAACTCGAACTTTTCTGATTTCTTCTTTCCGGCCCACTTGAATACATGGTATTTCTATCCCTTGAAAAAGGAACACTCCTCTTGGCAGTAATAGGTCTTCTGGCCTCCTTCATCATTTTGTAAGATGTCTACTCCTAGCGATGCATCATCTTCTATTTCTGCTACTATAATTTCTCTTGTCAAGCTGATGTACCCCAACATAATTTTAAAGTTTGTCTTTCCAAACTCTTTTAATCAAGTTCCCCCTGCCCCTGTTAAACAAACTGTTTTTCTTAATTCCGGCCTCTTCTTGGGATCGATTAAAAGTGATGCTGCCTCTCTCAGATTCCTCAGGCGGCACTTGGTTCTAATCAATCCGCACTCCATGTAAAATATGTCCAAACATGGTCAACATAAACATACAACATATATAAAATATAAAGGCCTAAACATATATATAAGAATAAGTACCAACTTTCCAATTAAGTTGATCATAAGTCAAATCATTCTCTTGATAGTGTGCGAAACTTATTTTCATGATTCAAGCCATGTTGACCTTGACCTTTAACCTGATGACCTCAACCTAATAAACATCTTCCTTTACACCTAATTAACCACAATACCAATTTCCATTAGCTTTGGTCATAGCTTTCTCTTAACCTTGTGTCAAAATTAATTTTACAAGCATCTATTACCTTGACCTTTGACCTCAAAAACCATAGGCGTCGTTCTATCCTTCCAAGTAACCAGCATACCATGTATGAAGATCACATGTAAGATTCTCTAGATATCATGCAGAATTATTTTTTTTTTGTGTGTTCTCTTTACATCATAGGAAACCTCAATACCCGATTGCATGATCCAATGTCAAAGTGATGTCAAAATATACTGCAAAAACAAATGTTCTGTTAAATGTGACCGTGACCATTGGAAGTGACCTCAAATTCAATAGGCGTCTCCCCTTTCTCCCAAGTAAACAAATGTACTGTGACAACCCCCTGAGACCTTGATCTTCTATATGTTCACCTCAAAATAAATTGGGGTCTTCATTTTCTTTCACGTAACTATCATATGTATTGGCATGGTTTTTTAGTCAGAGCATTCTATAGATATCTCAAGGAAATAAATTATATGTATTGTAGTTACTATAACAATTTATCCGTAAATTGTAGGAACACGGATACCACACAGATCCTTCTAAAAACGTATACCACACAGATCATATTACAATAAGAATGTTTTTCTTGAACTGTTTTCCATAAATATATAACAGAAACCTGAAAATGCATACAAAATGATATATAATAAGCTCCGCCCTTAACGTGTATTGCTTTATTTTACCAGAGGTGATATTTCTGTGTCACAGTAATATAAAGTCCCACACTGATCATTCATTTTTCTACCCGTTTTAACGCGCGGTTGCACTTAACTGACAAAATACTTATTTGTTTAAAAATAATCATGATACATATAGAAAACTCTCACGAATTAGCGGGCTCCCCACTTTATCCAATTAAAAATGGTGAAATATTTAAAAAGAAATCCTTGAAAATGTTACCTCAGTCGCGCTTTTGTTGATAGTTTTCTCCCCACACAGATCTTAAAAAGTCACGTGGTATAGGCACCGTGCATATAGTGCCTGTTATATAGTCAGGATATATATTTCCTATAAAATCTCTAGCCATGTTAAGGAAACCCCATTTTAGAAATCAATAAATGTTAAAAGAATTTGATATTTAGTTTTTATATTTAAAAGGATTTGCTATTTATGTTTAGGATAAATAAGTATAAGTAAGTAATATACAGTAAGGACTTTAAAGTTAAAGCACTCATTTCCTTCAAACAAGAAACGAAATGCGTTTAAATAAGTGCTGATAAATACACGAATACAGATATTGTTTGAATAAGGCACACTAACTTACAGTGCAAACAAATGGTTTTGCAATAGAGAGTTTAGGAACTATCAGATTTGCCCTGCCATGAAGGTAGTAGGCGATTTATATCGGGGACTCTACAGTGTGTCACTGGTGGATTAAAATCCGTTATCGGGCTTGAATCTTATTGAAAAATAATTTAAATTCAAGATGGATTTACAAAGGAAGTCCCTACACATTTCATTTTTAAGTAAATAAATTAACTATTCTTAAATACTCAAGTAACTATGCTACGTAAATGCCGAAAATGTAGAGTTTTGTTGTAATTCTTTGTGTCTATGAAGCAGAGCTTTTAATCCTCACTATATTAATCAATAAATGAGATATATTCCCCTTTATTCATAGCATGAGGATTCGACTGGATTTGACAAGTAGATAAAAAAAAGTATATATATCTATACTTAGTAAATAATACTCCTCAGCTTTAATCAAAGAAAATGTGTGTGTATTTAAAATATGCATACAGACATACACAATTGATTAGCCCACAACAATTTATTCCAAGCAATTTCAATGTCAAAATTAGGATTCCAGGTAAAATAACCGCCCATTTTCAACACTGTAATGATTTAATTGTGAGCATTCTCTCCCTCCATTAAAAAAGTTATGTTAGGAGATTAAATTAAGCGTTCCAAATACCAGTACCAATTCTCTGTTGTTGGTTATCCCAACCAAAGGGAAGTAACTATTGGTCACAAATGGAATGTAGGTTTGTGAGGTTTTCCTCCCGATAATCATTCTACTATGTAATGAGTTGCATGCAGTAAAAATGCAAAGAATACAGAGAAGGACTTCGATGCGTGCCCTCACACATATGCCATAGTACATAATATCGTACATTATAAAATTAAATATTTAAACGCATTAAAAGGTGTATAATTAAAGGTTAAGGTTGCTGCCTCACTTTAAAATAAATTCAGGCTTTAACTTAATACAATTAGGTTGTTGTTTTGGTTTGTTATATTTATACCAACCATATTAGTAGCAACAATGTGATTTTGCCGGCGGTGGAACACCATGGCCGTCATCCCCTCACTGAGGTACACAGCTGAGTAAACGCTGAGGGACGGCCCCAGAACGTTGAGATCCTCCCTGAGAACTGCACCGTGTGTTCGATGGACGGTGCAGAATATCAGGTAATATGAGATTGTATTTTGTTCCAAATATATACACCATATTTTAGATCAAGCTTTAGGATGTGTTTACCAGAAATTTAGAAGGGACCTTCCTTTTCTCAAACGTGTTATACATTTATCAATAGAATTAAGCCCTAAATATTTTTGGGGTGCCTCCAGATGTTTATTAAAAAATTTATTTGTTCCCCCCCCCCCCCATTTATGTTTTTTTTAATTATCAAGATTTTTACCCTAAAGTAAATTTATGTGGGGGATATGGGAGACCTTCCTCTATCTCCCTGGCCTCAGACCTTCTTTTAGGCCCCATCCTCCCTTTCCTTACCAGAAATCCTTAAATGAGCTGGGCACCATGCAAAATGCATGTGAAAGTTCTTAAGTTTTGCAGATGCAGTGACTGAAGTTCTGGTCTAGATTGAGTGGTCTTTGATTGTAGAGACTGTAATAATGATAAGGAATCAGACAAATAACAGTTTTATTACTTTGTTTTGTGTGTCCCAATGTATTGCCTGCTGAATAGCATTGAGTTCGGCACTAAAAAAAATAGTAATTTAGTATATTCATATTTTATTTATCAAGGTTATCAAAAAACAATATATATATGCTATTGGGCATTACCATAAAAAATTAGCAATACAAATTGTTTTGAGCTCAAAATACAGTGTCCTCCAAGTCAATTGTGTTTACAAACAATCAGTTTATTTACATCGCTGTTTACTCGGGAAAGTGAAAGTGACTCAGGTCACCAAAAATTTATCGTTGATTTTCAACGTTTTCCGGTATCACTCACAAAGTAGGTCTCTTCTTAATGGTAAAAACGTTTGTTGTGATTTAATACGTTACTTTCTGCTGATAAAAAGTTGTTTAAAATAGAATAAAAATTTAATTTTCTTTCGGCTATTTTTAGCATACGTCACCGCTTTAAGGCTACACACCACGTAAGTTAAAAAGTTGTTAACATTTCTTCCTATTTTGAAACGGGCATATCTTCCATAATTCTTGACAACGTTTTATCTAAGCTGTGTTATTAACATTTTTTATGCAAGATTAACTGAAATCCGGTAAAAATAAGACCAGTTTATATGCATAATAATTGGATTTATCACCTTTATTTGGCCTTTAAGGTAACGCCAATATGATGTATTACAAAAGCAGCAACAAACCTTGCTTCTGTCCCGCTCCTTGACCTGTTTTAGTTAATTTTAATGAAGTCCCTCTCCTTAATTTGGACTAATTATTTATCAGAAACTCTGTTTTAATCTGATAATAAGCTTTAGAAGAATAAATATATATATTCTGCCAAAGATTATTATCAATATTCGCTACAGTTTATGTCCAGGGTCTGTTGTCTGCTACAACCGTCAAGAGCCACCTTCCACAGTATAACCTCTACCATGGCGCCAAATGATAACTGTAACTTTTGTTTACATTGCAAGTGTCGGCCCTTAATGAAGGTGCCACTCCCGACCAGTGCGTTGAGTGGGTTCTGATCCCGCCACGTATGTGCTCTGGTCCAACACTGGAGAATTTGGTGTTCGCGGAGCAAAGCCAAAGGGACCACCCCGGCCTACTCTTTCGGTAAGTGTCCATGTGTGCCAACAAAAGCCCTGAGGGCTATTCTCAGAGCCGTGTGCGGTTTTCTGTCTAAGACCTTTAGTTGAGATTTACATGCACCGTCATAGACATCAAATACTTGTCTATCTTTGGAGGTATGAGAGACTTATAGGAGTGCAAGAGGCTTTTCTTATTTGAACCGCGACATGTCCCTCTTAGCATCCTTATGAGATATAAGTTTCTTTGTCAACGGTCTGCCAAATAGATTAGAGAAAGTGTTCACTGAAAAAAAGCCTTTTGTCTAGACAAATACTGAGAAAATTAACCACTTTATCAAAGACAATTTTGTACCACCAAAGTGGATGCAAAAAGAGTGCTCATTGTTATTTTCCGCAAGGTATACCGACAACATTATTACAAGAGAGCTTAAAATCCCGTTGGTTTTCCCATTTCTAGAGCATGTCCCATCCTGATTGTGCGAGTTCCAGCAGTTGGACTAAATTGGATGTTTTAATCTAAGTTCCAGAGTAATTTGCTAAAATGGCTTAAAACCATTCCGTATTGGTCCCTTAATGTTTCAGGCAACCCGTTTATGATGACAAAAACAGCAAATGCAAACGGAGTTATCCTTGTGGGATACCTCTAAAGGGGATTTAGCATCTTATCCTCTACTTTGACTGGGATCTGCGGACACTTCAAGGTAGCCCTAATGTAGTGGAAGCCATGCCCAGAGAAGCCGTTATTAGAAAGTTTCTATTAAGACCCCAAATGCCATGTCAAATCGAATGCAACTTGCATGTCCAGAAATGTTGCTTAAGCTGAGCGACCCGTATTGTTAACAAAATAAACATCATTTTGTAGTCTAAAGAGTTGGTCAATGGTGGATCTACCTTTTCTAAAACAAGACTGAATTTTATTAATAATATTGCACGATTTCCAACAAATGTTCATGTTGGTTCTTAACGATATGTTCGATTTATTTACAAGCATGTTGGATTAAAGAAATGTGTCTATAAGATTTGGGATCATTTTTATCCTTTTCCAGATTTGTGCAACTCGGGCCGTTATGTCGGCATTGGGCAGATTATAGACGTCCGGCCCAGCTCTGCCGTGTGTTATTGTCTAAATATCTTCATGGACATTTATGTTTTNACGCATGTATGTATAATTATATAAATGTGTTTATCATGATGAGCTATTATATGCTTAAGTGAATAAAATATGTGTTCTATTCTGTTCTATATTTAAGTCATTAGGTTTTGTGACATGTGTATCATTAATACATTATATTTAAATGCTGTAATTGAATATTTATGTTAACATACTGCCTCATTCATTATTGCAAGATTGCAGTTTATTTAAATACAAGGTCACATGCTGACAGTTTATTTCTCCATATTACGTCACTAGCTTTTCGTATCTAGTCTGTAACTTTAAATGTTGTTTTGGGGTTAATCCGATGACGTAATTAATTACAGTAAACCTAACTTTTGTCCCGTTATTACTTTAATGATGGTAAATGAATGGTTTTCGTTAAGATAAACTCGTTAAATGACTACTGACCATGCACAATATGATACAAAGTAGTACACATCGTTCGGGCCGAGTAAATATCCATGCACATAACACCACTAAGAGACCTTATTGTGTGCATCATTTTATAAGCCTCGTCCTGGGAAAACTGTGTTAACTGCATGTGCATAAAGTGTCCTTCTATATAAGCATATAATCCAGACTAATCAGGGACGAAAAATACAATAAAAGCAGAAATTGTCATCCCCGATTGGCCTGTGTGGAATGCACTGGGAGAACAATTAACGAACATGCATTACGCCCAGTTTTCCAAGAGCGGGGCTCATATAAGAATATGATTGGTAAAAGGATAGCACAAATTACACCACCTTTACATTTTATTGTTACAACAACGTATGATTAATTGGAAAAATGTTGGAAGTCACAACAAGTATTGATACATAACAATGTAGAAAACCATTACAATACAATTTATTCTAGAATTTCTAACAAAAGTGCAATTTGTGTTCTATTACAATTCACATTTAAACAAATACCATACCTTTTGCTTATTCGCACAACATATACCCAGAGTATTTTTACTAATAGCCTTTATCAAAGCATAAACACGCTGTTTTAGGAGTGCACATTAAGAATATAAACCTTGCTCTGTAAAAATGGGGTTTAATGCATTAGCGCAAAGTGTTGTCCCAGTCCCAAATTAGCCGGTGCAGTCCGCACAAATGCAACAAAATGAAAAATACCTCAAAAGCGGAAATTATGTTCCTGATTAGTCTGTTGGTCTTTACGAACATGTTTTAAGAACAGTATTCCCAGAGAGGCTTTAATATTTTTTGAATAACGCTGAACACTGTTGACAGCAGATATATGTAAAAGAGTTTTGAAATATTAATAGGTAAAGTGGAGTAGCATGTTCAAGTGTTAAACACTGTTTTTCCTTGAAATCTTCGACCTTCGATCTGGTTCTAGTCTGTTACAAACATGCACATCCTTTCTGCTAAGTTATATGAAGTCCATACACATAAGAAAAAGTTATGTTCAAGAAAGTATTTACCAAAACTTTAGGACTGTCTTTTTAGTTGACCTTTAACCTTAAATTGTGACTTGACCTTGGTTCTTGCGCACAACACTCGTCTCGTATTGCTTATAAGTTCCAAAGTCATTTAAAAATCCATCTACACTAGACAGTTATGCTCCAGACAAAGTGTTTATGATTGATATCTTACTTTCTTAGTTGTGACCTTAAACTGTGACCTACATGTACACTTTGAACCTAAAGGCCTCAAATTCAGTCTTAGACTCCAACACTTGTTCATGTTAAAAGTCTTATCAGGTTAAATAGATTTTATAAGAACAACAATAGCTCTCCCAAGACATTGCACCCGCTTTGAAAGAATAATGTACATTTTCTGTCAGTCACCTAATATAATAATTAACAAGACATATTTGAAGTTAAATATGTGTAGTATATCTAAACGTATAATAACCTAACCCTAACCCTATCTAAACTAGAAGATGAAAACTTATAAATTGCAGCAAAAGATGTATGTATTAATGTATTAAGATTATTTTTTTATGATTTTTTCCAAGTAATGTAGCTGAATTTGATTGACTTTCCAAGCAATTGCTTATATGCTACAGACAAAGAAAATTACAGCATAATGCCTCAATCCAGACTTAAGTTATTGAGTGAACAAAAGCTCACCATGAGCACAATAATCTCAGGTTAGCCGAAAAAAAGGCCTTATCGTCCTTAATTGCAGGTTACAGTTATGACCCTTGGTCAGTGACCTCAAACAATGACCCTAAACACCTGAGCAGCGTTTCGATTGAATATGTGTAGTGATTACTGAGATATGCAAGCATTAACCTAAATTTTATCTTGCACACAAACCTGAACTGTTTTTTTTTATAAAAAACAAAAGGGACATAATGCTGCTTTAAAGCTGGTCACAGCTATAGGTTATGGCCCTTAAATGTAAGTAAAAATCACTTCACACATATTTTAAGTGGGATTTTTAGTAAAAAGGAGTAGTTGTAATTAAATATTTAGCTGAATTTTACAAGTACTAAAAGAGGCATAATTCTGCTCATATTGCAGGTCAGAGCTATGTAACATTGGCAGTGGCCTAAAGCAATGATCCCAAACATCTGTGAAGTTTTAATTTAATACCACAAGTAGAAACAGTGATATTCAGAAGTTGCAGGTTTACCTTAACCAGATAGAATGCAGATGCCAATGCTTACATGAGTTATAACGCTTTTATGTTGTATCGTTTGAGAGATTCCAACATCTTTAAACAATTTTTTTTATTAACAAACAATTAAAACAATGTTTTACATTAACCTTTAGCCTGAAAATTAGACAGTATCGGTAATTATTTCAGCAATTCAAGACAAATATAATCCTCTTGGCAATCATGTATTTTAAAAATAGAATATATTTTAAAATGTTCAAAACGACATTTGTAACTACAATTATCATACATATCTTGCCTTATGTTCATAATTTTGAGATTCTTTCATTTTTTTTCTAAAAAAAAAATATTATAGTAAATTATTTCCTTTTTTATTTAGTGAATGGGTAAAAAATCCCGAGTTTTAAAAAGAATTGTTGTTGATCCAATAATTTCTCTTCTTGATTGATCCAATAAATTCTTTTGTTGATCCAATAAATTAAACAGTAGAATCTGAACAAGAAATATTACCAATCCTAAAACACAACATTCAACATTTATCATGAAATACATCAACAAACATTTAAGATACATAGTATGATGAAATCAACAATAAATATGGATAGGTGTCTCATATCACACTAATGCATAGAATGACAACAAACTAGTATCTACTTTATCAAACAACACACAATGGACAATAATATTATGTCACATTCCCTAAAATTTCATAACCAAGCATACCTAGTGCATTTACTGATATAAATAATATTAAAATAAACAATTTGCCATTTTAAAATCGTACAAAGCTTTATGATGATATATCATCAGCATGTACACTCATAAAGTGAAAGCTAAAATGCTAGAACTTTAACCCAAATGGCTTTAATTTCAATACAATTTACACAAGTGTAATTTACTACGGTGTTCATTTCTACTCTCTGACTTTCCAATCAGACATATAAATTAATGGAGTTAAAAACATTTTCCCATTATAGATATTGGTGATGATGATTATTCCACAAAGCCTTAAAATTGCAATCACAATACATGTAAGATCTAGAAACATATCATGCACATACTACATAAGTGGACTGTGTTCAAAGATGACTGATGGATAATTTTGATTCACTAACAAATATACATGTCTATAGACATAAAATGATAATCTACACGTAACTGAGTTAAACTCAAACTTGAACATAATATGAAAACATGAGAAATTACCAAAGTAAAAATGTCAGAAATCAATTTGTGTAGGAATATATTTACAGACAAGACACAATCTCTTTATTTTTAATGCAACAAAACAATAATTTTAAGGATCTAACACATAATCACATTTGAATTTGTTCAGTATGCAAAACTTGTGTAGATAAAGAGCTAATAATTTAGAGCAAAACGTTGTATGTTGAAGAGCAAACATATTTCTAAGCATTATATCACTTCTTCCACACTGCTGCCTTCACTATCCCTCAGAAACATGAGCGGCATTCTGAGAAAACTGGGCTTCATGCTAATGCCTAAAGTGTCATCCCATCTAAACTTGTGCAGCAAATCATGTACTACACTCTCTGCCTAGACTGGAATGTCGTTTAAAAGAGACTTCCTGTACATAAATTCCATAAAAGCGGAAAGTTTTGTCCCTGATAAGCACGTGCCGACTACAGAGACTTATCTGGAACGACACTTCACACACATTCATTAAGACCAGTTTTCCCTGGCTTTTTTAACCTCAACACAATATGCACTGCTGTCACAAGTGTTTTTACTGATGTGTAAAACAAACTGTTTTTACAAGCCAAAAACAATAATAGTTTCCTTATAAACCGTTAAAACATGAAAGCATAAATTATTTTGATGCATTTCTAGCCTGCATTATCTAAGAAAGGAAAATTTAAGCCCGAATTTACTTACATCAAGGCAGATCAAACTCGTTTGGAAAGTGCATGAATCTTTAGAGATGCAGTTCAGTGTCTAATAGAAATAAAGTAAAAGTAAACTGTCACCACTCTAAAGGGCCAGTCAGTTGTGACTTATGAGAAACCTTTACTGATGAACTCTTTACCGCTGATTCCTCTTGTTAATGCCGTGCTTTGACAGGAAGGCAATTGGTATCCCTTGATTTCACCAACTGCTGGGTCAGCAGCCAGCCAAGTGGGAACGTGCCCGTAGTGAGGCTTTAACATGATAATGTTTTTGTTTACACTACAAAACTTTACTGGGATATTGACAATCACAAATAAAAGTGTGAGAATAAATTTAGAGAATGAGAAAAAATGCAGTATTCTTAATGAACGTTCCATGAACAATAATAATAGGTTTATTTCGTTATAAATAAAGAAAACCCACTATGTTTTGTATACAAAAATTAACAATGGAATGCTTTGTTAGGAATGAATTTACATCATGAACAATGGCTTTACATGCTACCAACAATGCAGTACATCTGAACACAAAATTGCAGTTGCCATGTTGTAAATTGATTAAACCTGTTTGGATAGCAGTCACATGTTGTTGGGGTGATGCAATACTTGCAATATATACATTTACTAGCGTTGTTATATAACAGAATATACATTCCCTTGCGTTGTTATATACCAGAACACACTCATTAAATAATCAAAATACAAAACAAAATAATTACTGAACATTCTTGAAAAAAAGTTTAGTTACAGGTATTTTGAAATAACATTTGTATGAAAATAAATGGAACAAAAACTGTGTTTTTGAATACAAGCATTCATTGCTTGAGCACAACATATTTCTTCAAAATTGTTAAGCCTTACCCTTTTTCCATCTTAATATCTTAAAACTAATGTTATTTTATATATATGTATGTAAAATCTGTGCATTACCATATTTTTTGGGGAGTATCATTCAATTAGATTCCAGTCAATAGAATTGAAAAAAAAAAAAATATTGGTCTCATACAATGTTAAGAATTAATAGTTTCAATTAAGTTTTAATTAAAACATGCATGAACACAATCTAGTTGTTTCAGGACAGTTGCTGCACAAGTTTGGAAGAAAAAGAATAAAATGTTAAGTCTTATTACAGCTGGTTGATCAATTAGATTGAATAAAAAACAAAAAGGCCATGATGGCTCTTAAACTCTCATCTGAGTTCATGGACACAAAATGTTGAAGACTTGACCTGTTGATCCAGTTTCTGATCCCACCTGACCCAGATTCAAATATGGCCTTGATATTATCAAGATAAACATTCTGACCGAGTTTCATCAAGATTGAGTCATAAATGTGGCCTCTAGAGTGGTAACAAGGTTGATAAAGATTTGAACTTGTGACCTAGTTTTAGGACGAGTGTGACCCCTATTCATACTTGGCCTCGTATTGTTAAGATAAACACTTTGACCAAATTTCATCCATTTTGAGTATTGTATGTGACCTGTTGAGTAGTAATACGATTTTTCTAAGATTTGATCTGGAGACCAAGTTTTTGGACGCATGTAACCTAAATTCAAAATCTGCCTAGATATTGTCCAGATAAACATTCTAACCAAGTTTCAGAAAGATTTAGCAATAAATATGGCATCTAGAGTGGTAAGAACGTTTTTATAAGATAAGAACTGGTGACCTATTTTTTCGATGCACTTGACCCAGATTCTAACAGATTAGATACTGACAAGATAAACTTTCTGACTAAGTTTCATCAAGATTAAGTCCTAAATGTGGCTTCTATAGTTGTAACAAGGTTTTTCTAAGATTTGAATAGGTGACCTAGTTTTTGGATGCATGTCAACCAGATTCAAAACTTGATATTGTTAAGATAAACACTCTGACCAAGTTTCATCACGATTGGATGTGAAATGTGACCTATAGAGTGGTAACAAGCTAACCGTTGACAAACAGACAAGACTTGAAACACAACACACTATGACGGACGTATGACATAGGATGACCACAATAGCTGACAATACTAATTGCAACTGATCTGAACTTCACAACAAATTTCAACTTATCTTACCAGCATATTTTGACAACATATTTTGATATAATTAAATTTTACTTAAACAATATTTTTTGAACATAAACTAAAGAAACTCAAACATATAGCAATAAACAAAATATAAAATAATCATATAAAATAAATAGCTTTATACCAATAAACAGTATATATAAATTTTATGGAAACCAAGTAAAAAAAATCAAATAATAAACAATAAAAACATCTTGTGCATTGTGTTGCTAGGAACTAATATGTAGGTGGTTGGTAGTCAGGGATGTCGCCAGACTTGGGGTTGGAGAATGGAGGCTGCTGGTAGGGATCGCTAGCGTCGCTGCCCGGGAACGAGGAGTAGGGGGAGGACTGGTTCTGTGGCTGGTCCCCACCATAGCCAGACGTCAGCGTTTCTGATGTACCCTCACGGTACCGACGGAAGGCAAAGAATGTCAGCACACCCTGAATAAAATATATAAATATATATAAGCCACGCTCTGGGAAAATGAGGCTTCATACAACTGCATATTGTAGTCCCAGATTACCACTAAGGGATGACATATTGTAGTCCCAGATTATCACTAAGGGATGACATATTGTAGTCCCAGATTACCACTAAGGGATGACACTTTGTGCTTTTATTGAATTCTTTGTTTAGAGGAAGTCTCTTCTAAATAAAATCCAAATTAGGCGAAAAGTGTCTTCCCTAATTAGCCTGTGCAGACTGGTAACACGGAGGGAAAGACCAACACAAAGAAAGACTTCCATGGTAATTCCAGTATACCGCCTTTACTGCTTAATAGGGGGTTTAACTAATGTAGACAACATATTTGCATCACCACCAATTTTTGACGATGGGGGTCAACATAACTTATAAATATGTATTATATTACAAATATGTTATTATAAAACTATTTATTATTTTAGTAATTCAGTAAAATACATTCTAAGTCAAATACATATTATGCAGTTCTATTAAAAAAATTATAATTCATTCCCAAACAGCGCAACTGTTTACAATAATAAATGAACAGCAGAGTGAAATCCGTACTTCTATCTAATGGCAGTGATGTCTGGACTGTAGAAGGCGAAGTTGCATTAAACAATTCACAAAAATCTAAATCTTTGTTGACAGTTTCATACAGAGAAATTAGTAGCTGAAGGGAATTTCAGCACTAAGTTTTGAAGCACTGGCTAGAAATGTTAACTGAAGCTCCATGTATCAAAAGTTTACCAGAGTGGTGATATATTTATGTAACGCTATTAATAAATAACTTTGAAATTTATTCAGTCAATTAATGTACATACAGTTACTATTCTTGAAATGGGGAGTCATTTGTGACTCGAAATAGTCAAATTTCTAAAATAATACCTGAAAATGTCTCTAATTGGCATAAGATGTACAGTTAGGCCGCCATTGCTGTTTGATCACGTAACGAGAGTTTCATTCAGATATTTGAAATCAACCTTGACAGCATGATCAGAATTGTCAACAAATCTTTCGGTTTCCTTAATGCATTTTTTGTTAAAACTCAAGTCTGACTAGCGCACACATTTTTAAATATTGATGTTTAATCTATTTGTCATTGACTATGTATAAAAAGTATAGCGTGTATATAAAACAGGATGAATGAAGGTTAAACTCTTAGAATTCTGTTTTCTTTCAAAACAGAAAGGGCACCTTTTTAGTTATTAAAAAAGTGACGTGTTTGAGAAACACTATGTCCCATTTTGAGCGATTTTGACCCATATATTTGACCTTTGACCTTGAAGGATGACCTTGACCTTTCACCACTCAAAATGTGCAGCTTCATGAGATACACATGCATGCCAAATATCAAGTTGCTATCTTCAATATTGCAAAAGTTATGGCCAATGTTAAAGTTTGTGCAAACCAACAAACCAACAAACAAGGCAAAAACAATATGTCCCCCAGTATAGACTGGGGGACATAAAAATATATTTGGACGATAACCACTACATAACCAAGACTTTTGACCAACTGAATTATTCTAAGTCCAAAGAAGAACAATGTCAAGGTAAAAATGAGGTGAGGTGATATGGGTGTGTTGATAGTTTTCAAAAACATAAACCATGCAAGTATACAAGCTTTGTAGGAAGAATTTAGACAAAATGTATTATTTGGGGTTAACCTCGTATGGTCAGACGCACAGACTGAACAACGGATGGAAAAAGAAACAAACACTATATGCCTCACAGCACCTGTAGATGCTGGAGGCATGAAAATAATTTAATTGTCTGGGCATAAAAATAATTTAATTGTCTATGTATTTTTATTTGGCATCACATTTAATCTTTTTTTTATGTTATAACTTTTCCAGCGACTCGGTTTGTTTTGTTGTCAACACAAAATGACCCAAAGTGATACCAGAAAAACAAGTGCTTATGTTTTTTGCCAAAGCAATATGCAGTGCTTGTGTTTCTTTGCAAAAAGCAGTAAATCACAATTGTGAACATTTCCGTTCTTAAGCCTGGTTAAGATTAATCAAATCAGTATGAGAAGTTAAACCAAAAATCGTAAAGTTTAACATTTTGTAGCAGTAGTCTCCCTTGCCACTTTATTTACATCAGGCCATTTAAAGGGGTATTTTAGAACTTGGTTGAGGGAAGAATGTAGGTTCCATGTCCAGGGAACCTAGCCTTTATTTGCCACTGCTTATGACTTTATTGATTTTTTAACCTGATTACCCCCCACACAGGTACCCTCAAGCCATGTTAGTCCCTTGGCAGTGGCAGTAAGTAGCTAGGCCAATCTAGTCACAATGCAGTGACAGTAAGTAGCTAGGCCAATCTAGTCACAATGCAGTGACAGTAAGTAGCTAGGCCAATCTAGTCACAATGCAGTGACAGTAAGTAGCTAGGCCAATCTAGTCACAATGCAGTGGCAGTAAGNGCCCCCTGGCGGCCATGTTTTTCATTCAACTGGAACCATTTTCGAACTCGTCCAAGATATTATTGGGACACATGTTCTGACCAAGTTTCATGAAGATTGGACTAAAAATGTGACTTCTAGAGTGTTAACAAGGTTTTACTATAGCCATATAAGGAAAACTGCCACGCCCCCTGGCAGCCATGTTTTTCAACCAACCGGAACCATTTTCGAACTCGTCCAAGATATTATTGAGACACATGTTCTTACCAAGTTTCATGAAGATTGGACAATAAATGTGACCTTTAGAGTGTTAACAAGGTAAATGTTGACGCCGCACGACGCACGACGGACGACGCACGACGGACAAAAGGCGATCACAATAGCTCACCATGAGCACGTTGTGCTCAGGTGAGCTAACAAGTGCTTATGTTTTTTGCCAAAGCAATATGCAGTGCTTGTGTTTCTTTGCAAAAAGCAGTAAATCACAATTGTGAACATTTCCGTTCTTAAGCCTGGTTAAGATTAATCAAATCAGTATGATAAGTTAAACCAAAAATCGTAAAGTTTAACATTTTGTAGCAGTAGTCTCCCTTGCCACTTTATTTACATCAGGCCATTTAAAGGGGTATTTTAGAACTTGGTTGAGGGAAAAATTTAGGTTCCGTGTCCAGGGAACCTAGCCAATATTTGCCACTGCTTATGACTTTATTGATTTTTTAACCTGATTACCCCCCCACACAGGTACCCTCAAGCCATGTTAGTCCCTTGGCAGTGACTGTAAGTAGCTAGGCCAATCTAGTCACAATGCAGTGACAGTAAGTAGCTAGGCCAAT
>VMBQ01011994.1:0-20439 GCA_007657795.1 Dreissena rostriformis | reverse complement strand
AATTATTTTCAGATATAGAAAATCGGCCTGGGGCTGTTTGATCATACTTTCCAGGCGGATACGAATAATGCCCCGCTCGTGACATAAATTGTTTACTAGTTATAGAAACGAAATGTATTACGTACACGTATCAGCTATATCCATAGTTGTCAATACGGTTCCAGAACTTAGCATTATATTATACAAATTCCAGATCATCCTAATAAGTCACAGGAAGAAGTATAAATACAACGTGTATTACAATGACCCAGTAACTTAGTTAGGGTGTATATACTTGTTGTACATATTTTATATAATCCACATCAAAAGTGTATTTGAAACATCATTTTCATAGAGAAATCCTTCTCAAATAAAGAGAATTGGAAAAAGCAACGTACATGTTCATACGAATTTGATACTAGTGCATTAACACCATAATACAACATTGTGGATCTGAATACATCTTAATTAACAGAAGCATACTCATTATTCCCCTTGTGATGTTTATGGGGTCGCGTTATTTGTATACTTTGAAATACTAAGTTTAAATTGCTCTCTCTCTCTCTAAGAATTATTTAAAAATAAAATAGAGCACTGTTGTCTTTTTTTAATTAGTTTTTATTTCACTGTTTCGACAAATCATTTGTGAATACAGAATCATGCAATTTATAAAATGCGTTCTATGTTTGTCTTACAAAGCCCTTACACAATAACATTTTACAGCAAACATGCAGGTCTATTCACTTGGTTTGTGAAGCTTAAGTCAACTATACAAACAATGGTCATGTATTTTAACAAGCACAATACTTCCTAAGCACCTATTTAAGGTTTCTGGTAAACAGATAAAACAGTTTTATACTGATTGTCATTGATTGTATAATGGAATAAGACAAAACAAAGCTCACCGTAATATCGCTTAGGTTTGCTGTTCTGTTGTCGAATGATTTATTTATTCACTAAAAATCTATTCAACGCACTTTTACCATGCGAGGATAAAACATTGAGTTAGTATATTTAAAAAAAGATTCATAAATGTGTGTGCTGTTTAATTTATTGATAAAGTTAAAAATAAAAGCATTTTACTGGCGTCATGATGTGGCTGTGTATGGACTTCTCCCAGTACAGAGACAATCCCGTGATATTTGCGTGTGGAAATGGGCTCGATCGGGTATGAATTAATAAATATATAAATGCATACATAGTTTTAAATACTTTTCATTTCTGTAGGTTATGCATCAAACGATAGAGATATCAAATAATGTGCTTAAGTAAGACGAATTTCCTTACACAATTAATGCTCATGGGCAATATAAACAAAACTCTTGATAGTTTTATATGAGCCTCGTTCTGGTAACTCTGGACTTAACGCATGTGCGAAAAGTACCGTCCAATTTAACCTGTAAAGTCCGCACAAAGCTAATAAGGGACCACATGTTCCGTTTTAATGAATCTTTTTTTTTGAAGGTAGTGTCTTATAAACGAAAATCCAGTTTAGGAGGAAAGTGGTGTACCTGACTAGCCTGTGCAGACTGCACAGGCTATGCAGAGACGAACCTTTAATCACATGCAATAAGCTTGGGTTTCCAAGAACGAGACTTATATTATCATCAGGAAGGTTTTTGAGGCTCTGTTTGAATGAAAATTATGGACGGTGCCCTGAACTTCATCAATTGAGAAAAAGAAATTCACACAGAAGATCGTTTTATAGTAAGTTTGCGAAACGCAATTGGTAAATATAGAAGTTCCTGACAAACGCTTATCACTAAAGTATGTTTCATTATTTATGTTATAATTCTATTGCATGCGTTTCCTTTAAAATGTTATTTTATTGCTACTGAAAATATAACAAAAGACAAAGGGCTTACGCGTTACATCTAACAACACGTGTACCGTTAAATCAGGATTATTATGCAAAGGTTTAAAAATTGTGTATATCTCACTTTCGATACTTATTAGGAAAATTATAGGCCTATTCCAGAAACATCTTCAATGGCAAGTGTATAATTAACTATTATTTAGTGCACACAAAATAAATAAAACATCACTAACAAGTTCAAAACACGAGATCTATTTTTGAATACAAATGTAAATGTGATAAAACAGGGCACAACACATGTCATATGCTTACATAGTTAAGAAAACAATCATAACGTATATAGGGCTTGTTTGGATAAAATGAACAATTCATAATTNAAATATTTATGGCAAGTGAGTAATTCACTATACTTTAGTGCACAAAAACTACAATACAACATCGCTTTCAAGGTAAACACGATATATGTTTTGAATACAACTGTTAATGTGTTAAAACATGCCACGAAACATTTAATAGGCGTAAGTAGTAAATACAATCATAATGTATATCAGGCTTGTTTGGATAAAATGAAAAAAAATCATAATTGTACGACAATATCAAGCAAACAAATGATGCGTTTCTAGTTTTGTCTATATTGTGCTAGACTTGTTGTCAATAACTGTCTCGGAAATGTGTGGAAGTCAGTAGAAACACTAGTTTTCTGTGACCGCTGTTAAATTTCTAATTGCGGTTATGACATATCATTTGTTAATACACACTAATGCAATTTCAAATGCAGTAAATCCTTTTGTCAACGACCATACACAATAACACAATCTTTTAGTGTAGGTCTATTCACTTAGAGTACAGTTTATTAGTCAAATTTTTTAATTTTTTGTGTGTCCTTTTTTACTTTACCTAAACATAGTAAAATATGCATTTTTTAAATGCACTCGTGTTGCTTCTTAAATAAATTTTTTCATTAACTTGCATTTTGTAAATAAAGAACGCTTGATCTTCCTATTGTGAAGCTATTAATAAATTCGGGCGTCCAACCAGGTGGTTAAATCCCAAAACATCCTCTCTCCAAAGTGTTGTTCACTGAACTTTTTGAGCATCGATCTGGGAAAACTGGGCTTAATGCATGTGTGGACTGCACAGCTAATCTGTTACGACACTTGACGCACATGCACTTAGCCCAGTTTTCCCAGGACGCGGCTCATTTATTTCCAAGGACTGTGTACTGTTTAATCAATAAAAGTTTAAAAAATTTCTTAGTTATTTATGTTTTTTTTTAATATAATGAATACCTCCTTATTTGAATGAATCTTTGATTTTTTTTTAAACTGTCAGATGTGTAGTGAAATCTTAATTTCATGAAAAATAATCTACAATTTCAGTAGTAGTCGTTATTGCATATGTTACTATATTTAGTAACAAAATTGGCCGTTTTTTNTAAGGCTCATGGGCAATATAAACAAAACTCTTTATAGTTTTATATGAGCCTCGTTCTGGTAATTCTGGACTTAATGCATGTGCGAAAAGTACCGTCCAATTTTACCTGTGCAGTCCGCACAAAGCTAAGAAGGGACCACATGCTCCGTTTTAATGAATCTTTCTTTTGAAGGTAGTGTCTAATAAACGAAAAATCCAGTTTAGGAGGAAAGTGGTGTACCTGACTAGCCTGTGCAGACTGCACAGGCTATGCGGAGACGAACCTTTACTCACATGCAATAAGCTTAGGTTTCCAAGAACGAGACTTTTATTATCATCAGGAAGGTTTTTGAGGCTCTGTTTGAATGAAAATTATGGACGTTGACCTGAACTTTATCAATTGAGACAAAGAAATTCACACAGAAGATCGTTTTATAGTAAGTTTTCGAAACGCAATTGGTAAATATAGTATTTCCTGACAAACGCTGAACACTAAAGTACGTTTCATTATTTATGTTATAATTCTATTGCACGCGTTTCCTTTAAAATGTTATTTTATTGCTACTGAAAATATAACAAAAGACAATGAGCATAAACGTTACATCTAACAACACGTGTACCGTTAAATCAAGATTATTATGCAAATTTAATATAAAGAAGTGAAATGTGTATATCTCACTTTCGATACTTATTAGGAAACTTATAGGCCTATTCCAGAAACATCTTCAATTGCAAGTGTATAATTAACTATTATTTAGTGCACACAAAATAAATAAAACATCACTAACAAGTTCAAAACACGAGATCTATTTTTGAATACAACTGTAAATGTGATAAAACAGGGCAAAAAACATGTCATATGCTTACATAGTTAAGAAAACAATCATAACGTATATAGGGCTTGTTTGGATAAAATGAACAATTCATAATTGTGTGACAATATCAAGCAAATAAATAATGCGCTTCTTTTTTTGTCTTTACTGTGCTAGACTTGTTGTCAATAGCTGCCTCCTAAATGTCTGAAAGATAATAGAAACGCTGGTTTTCTGTGACCGCTGTTAACTTTCAAATTGCGGTTATAACATATCATTTGTCAATACACACTAATGCCATTTCAAATGCAGTCAATCCTTTTGTCAACGACCTTGCAAAATAAAACACTCTTTTAGTGTAGGTCTATTCACTTAGAGTACATTGTCTTAGTCAATTTTTCAAACTATCTTCGTGTATGTTTTTACTTAATCTAAGCATGGTAAAATATTAATTGTTTTTTAATGCACTCGTGTTGTAATTTTAATAAGTTTTGCATAAACTTTTTTGGTAAATAAACAACGCTTGATCTTCCTAATGTGTAGCTATTTATATACTCGGTCTTTCATGCTTGTGGTTTAATTCCAACGCATCCTCTCTCCAAAGTGTTGTTCACTGACCGTGTTGAGCCTTGATCTGGGAAAACTTGGCTAAATGCATGTGCGGACTTCACAGGCTAATCTGCTTTACGCACATGCACTGAGCCCAGTTTTTCCAGGACGCGGCTCATTTATTTCCAGGGACTGTGTACTGTTAAATTAATAAAGGGACTGTGTACTGTTAAATCAATAAAGAGCCAAAACTAATAGGTTATATATACATATATCTTTGACATTTGTCTTAGTTATTAATTTAATTTGATTTGTTAAGACAATGCATATATTTTATTTTAATCTTTGACATTTTTGAAAAATTTTCAGATTCAGTGTATTGAAATCTTAATTTCATGAAATAATAAGTACATTCGATGAACAAAGTGCCTTTCATGATGAAGCTTGAAACTTAAACGAGTCAGAAAACGCAAGCGTTATTAAGAGATAAACTAAACTAACAGCTGATTTTCGGTTAATCTCGAAACAGATGTGCCAAAAGCCAAAGCAGTAGAAGGTTTGTTCTCAAATTGGCAAAAACAGCATAGTCGGGATAAACCTGTCATCGATCTAATCTACAGTTTCAGTTGTTATCGATATTTTCTTTTTTCCAATTGCATACTACGTCTTATTAATATTTTTTTCGAAAGTTTTACTTTATATTATTTATCACCGTTTGCTTACACTGAATGTGGACTCCATATTTGTTCAGTTGACGTCGCGCGATCGGATTCTTTCCAGATATAGAAAATCGGCCCTAGCCGATGTATATATATTAGTCCGGTGGATACGAATAACGGCCTGCTCAAGACGTTAATCTGTTTCTATTTATACTTACACTATGTTTTATTAAATTGCAATTTGTTTTGTTTAAATGATTGTCTATATTTAGGGGAAAAACAGTTGAAATGCCCGTTTAAGCATCCACATAATTTATACCTTTAAAGACAAAACTAAGCTTAGTCTAATTATTAATGTCTCCTTAGATTCAATGAATCTCAAGCTAACTTAGTGGTATTAAAGTTATAGTCCAACATTTATTTCATTGATTCTAGAGAATGATTTGTCTGGCTGACTTCTTGCCAAATATAGAAACATGGAAAGCGTCTAAAATCCATGTTACGCAAGAAAATGCATGATGTTCTATATCAGATGAATGAATCATTTGAGGGATATTTTTATCGAACCTGGTTCAATGTATAACACGAACGAACCTGGTTCAATGTATAACACGAAATTCAATAAGTGCACATTATTTCTATAACAAGTCCAAAACACTTAATAACGTATCATATACATTGTCGAATATTGATTTTGTGGTTCTATGTGGTGTTATTTAAGATAGCAACAGGAAATTTACTGGAACCATTTTATAAGATTAATATATCAAGGACCATGTACCGTATTTATCAACATTGTAATACAAAACCAGCGGTAAATAGCTCAAGTTGTAAATAACTTACAGATCTTTGATGCTGGGTATTCTAGGCTGTTTTAAGAAACCAAATGACATAAATCATGAAGCGCAAAGTAATAAAAAGTCAATGTATTTACTGGGATAATAATTTATATAAGCTAGTTTTATCTAACATACAATTAAGAACTTCTATACTTTAGATTCATCTTTATCAATAGGATACACAACGACAATTGTATTTTCGAGGAATAACAATTTACACTGTGACGTCAGCGGGATTTGCTTGATTATGTTTGTAGTAAAAATCATTCAGTTAGATAAATAAAACCGAAAATATTATATTCATCTATATCGGACATAAAACGGACTTTTTTGTTATAATGATGAATGACTTGTCATGCCTAATGGCGTCATTTGTTTGCTCTCTTCGTATTTTTAAATCTCATAGAGTTTTTTTCCTGGACGCTAAGGGGTGTTATTGTCGTCCTTAATATTTTTCCAATGACAGTCACCATTAAGTCGCTTTACGAGTTATTTGCAGACCTTTCAATCGATTCGTAAGTTTAATTATCACATTTAAAACAGCTCAAGTAGCGTTTAGAAGGAGGAATTCGATTTGATCATCAAATATACTAGTAACCGTAAATCTAATAAACCCAACCCACAATTACGTCACATATAGACATCAATATTTCTGCGAATAATGTTTTATTATGCAATAGTTTTAATGTTTCTTATTTCTTTAATAGTCTGATGATTTAGACCCTTAATCACGTGTCAAATACCATGCATATAGAAGAAACTAGTCCAGATTAATAGCACAGTGTATTCGTGCTATGTAACATTTTTTCAACGGTTATTAACGTATTGCATGTCTTTTGGTTTCAGTATGTCCCTACAACATCTATTTGCTGAGAAGAATGCTTAGCTGGTGAGTCTGAAATAATCTAAAACAAAAATACACATTTGTTTAAATAGTTTATTTCATTAACTTTCATTGGAGTAGTCGTTAGAACGTTCCTTTACACGTTCACACTAATCGCATGCAATAAGGTACACAACTTTAAATAGACGTCTTCGCATACTTTCTAATGTTTTAAAATAACGTAACATAAATTTATGAAAAAATATATAATGCTTGAAATAGTATTAAATACTTATTAATATAAAAACAAATAAAAAGGTGAATAAACATCTGGTCTTCCCCGGGAATCAAACCCTTCACCTCAGGAACTACAATATGCCCTCTACTAGTGAACGATTCAGACGTTTTAGAAGTTATCTGCGTATTTTAAATACTATTTCAGAAACACACATATTTACATGATTATCGACGAAAAATGTTACAAAAACGTTTATTGATTTCAATTGATGATTATCTATACACAATCAGATATTTTGAAAGTGTTATTTGGCTTTTGTTTCAATAAGTGTATACATTGTTTGTTATCTACGACAATTGTTTCGATAAGAAGGGTATTTTGCCAAAAGGTGAACCAGAAACTTTAGGCCAGTGTTTGTCCATTCTCTAATCGTGTTGAAATGTGAGTATATATAATAAATATTTTGTAAATATTAAACATTCTAATCGGTATGTCAATTAAAGGTATTGATGTGTATGAGCTATGCAATACTGGATGAATTTACAAATTATGTGTATTAAAAGGGAACATCGGTCAACATATGTATTGTATTGTGTAGGTATCTGTATATCGTGATATGAAAAACAAATGTTCCAGACGACAATCTTTGCGACATATGTTTGATACCGCAGATATTATTTATAACAGAGATTATTTATAAGTTAGTATGGGGTGTCAATGAAGTTATATTACCTCTCACAATCTTCATCACAACCTAACGTTTTCAATGATAAACAAAAAGACAAGACGCTTGAAGGAAAATGATTTGCTTTGTATTTGTATAGACTTTGAAATAAAATACAAGATTTGGAATAAATGCTAGTCCTTCTTGTAAAATCGTAACTCGTAATATACTGGAATGTATACTCAACTAGCACACGGGTATTTGTTCATTTTGAAATTGTATCATTAAAAGTTAAAATGATGTTTGTTTTTTTAATCTTAAGGCCGACCATTATGGCGAATTCAAATAGACAAATTTAGATAAAAATAGTCAGTTCTATATAATAAGCGCGAACATATAAATCGACATATAATACAACCAAATGAACTTGGTGTCAAGCGATCGACTTACGTAGCCGATCATGGGCAGGTTCCATGCGGCCGCTACCGTGGACTCACACTGACACGACTCGTCAGGCCCGATAAACGCGATAGTCTCGTTCCCGTAGTGTGACGTCATCGCGTTGATGGCGTTCAGGGAGCTACGGTCCGTATCGTTGAAAAGGCATTCAAGTCGGTATCCGGGCAGCAGTGACGTATTCTGGTTCACAAAATCCAGGGCGCTGAAGAACGCACCGGCGAATGTCTTGGATCCTTGATGATCGCCGGCGGAAGTGAGGAAGGAGATTTTAAGCGGGATGCTCGTATCCACCACCGCCGACGCCGACCATACTAGTGCAGCCAGGCTTATATAACAGAATGTGAAAGTACGCCAGATGGCGCATCTCGGTTTCTGAAAATCTCGCATGTTCGTGTTGCTTGTTTACATTTTATATGAACACAATTATTTCTCAAAGAACAGATGCTTTTTAACGCATTTATTTGAAATGATACTTGAGCTGTGGATCTTAACACGGAATAATCGTCAAATATATCATACAGATTCTTCTCGTTGATTTGGATTCGAATCAAATCTTTAACAATCCCTTTACAATCTTGACATTTGTGTCTAAAATGTCAAATCCGTTATATCATTCAAAAAGTTCCATCATTCATTTCCTTCAATGCCTGTTTGTATCCATAATTTTGTTTTTCAAAGACAAGCCTTTTGTTTCGATGTTAAATCCACTTATATTAAATATATAAGGTTATTAATAGCACTTTCACAGAAATCTGACACTCGGAGCTCATAGGCCTGAAAATAAAATGTACATACTGATATAAGATGTGGCCGGTTTGTTTTCATTAAATTCGTTCACTTTAACATCCACCGTTAGATTTCAAAACAAAATGTACCTTCTCAGGGTTACCCAAATAATTTGAAGTAAATTTTAACTAAATTCGAATTCGTATTTATTACACCGGAAAATGCAACAAAAATGAAGTAATTAAGCTTTAAATATAATTTCAATATTGGCACGTTTCTTTGTAAACACGGCGGAGAGTATAACGAAATGAAATTTATAAGAAACTTGATACGGTTTACGTTCCATACTCAGTAACTACGTGTTGAAATAATGAGAAAAGCAGTCTTAATTATACGAATCACAGTATTGGATATTTGTATATCTGCGCTAACTGTGGTTAATTCAAACATGGGTAAAGCACTGTAGTTAAGTTCAAATCCAAAAGCAAACATAACCCTGTGTTTCGAGTGGAAGACCGCGTGATTAACTGAATCGGTAGCGGTGAAGTGTTGTTCGCTCTCACTGCAAACTGACGACCGCTAACCGCTACTGAACAAATACCAGCCGCTCACCAATACTCGCAGAAAGCGAATAACAGTGTCTTATTGGGTCCATTTGTAAAAAGCTGTATGATTTGTATATAGAAAATAAACTATAATAAACTATTCTGATTTATACATTTTTTAACTTGAATTTTCACAATTTACTCTATAAAATAGTAGCAACCATCAGTTTATCGAACATTAAAATCAGATTACGACGTGGACATGGTTTTCATTTCGCTTTGCATAACTTTGTTAAAATTGAGTACGTATATAATCTACATAGATACTGTTTCTCGAGTTTGACTCACTGACTGGTGTCACAGACCGCGCGTCGAGGTTGTTGTTAAAACGTCATAGTTCCAGGGGAAAGCGGTCTCTCGCTTTTTAATGTAAATAGTTGGTACAGATTACAAATGTCAATATTTAAAAGTCTATCTTGTGTTTCGTGAAGAATTATCATCAGAAAATTGAATGCCGTCATATTATGTGAATTAAATAAATGATTTTGTCACTTAAGATATTCTGCGGTTTGGAATTGTATTGCGTTAACTTGAACTGTTCCCACAGAACAGCCATGTCAACAAATGCTCATGATTGACCTTTAAGTGTGAACATACATTGTAGAACCTCAATATTATTTACTTATATAAATATGCTGGCTGACTGAACTGCATTTAATAGCATGCAATATCCCGACTATAGCGAATACAATCCGATAATTATGGCAACATTCTTCAAGGTTTAAAACGGAAAACAAGTTTTAAAGGGACATGTATTTAACAATTATTTTTAATAATACATTTTTAACATATAATATAAGCAGTATCCGAATAAACTAATAAACTATGTAATTGCCCAGTCAGATGTACCTAAAATAAAATGCAATAAACATGCAAAATTGCAAACCTGGCGGAACAAAGAGTAGCACAGTTTATTCTGAAACTAGGTTGAAGTAGTTTTTGCTGTTTCGTGATAAATGTTACCTGACAGAAGAACGCGGCGCTGAACTGACATCTGTAAAACAAATTATTTAATTCCAGTTTGGAACGCTGTGAGCAATTTTGTGTGCAAATCTAAGGAGAATTGTGCGTGACAGTGTGATATTTTTACCTTCTAGTAGTTTTTTATTATAATGTTATTTCGACGTGTATATACTCTATTACCCACGCGTTTGGTCCTGGATCGAAGAACAACACAGTACGAATAAGAATGTTTATTAATAAATCTATTAAAATCACCTAATGTGGATCAAATTCGACTTTTCTGCGTATTTGCCAATCTATGGCGGCAACCCCAGCTTTAATTAATTATGTGTTTGCTTTATGCCGTTTTGTATGTATTGTCCAATATTCTACAGGCAATAGGTCACTTGTCAGAAATAACAGACTAGCGCCTGTTGATAAAAAAATAATTATCTCCTGATTATTTTTCTTGAGTTTCTTTTACCTAAGCTTACATCAATTCAAAGCAGTATAAATGTTATTGCAGTATGCAAGGTGATTTTCTTTTGTTAAATTGTGTTTGTTAAATACCAGGAATAGGGAATGAAAATACAGAAGGTCAGACGATTCATTCCATTGCCGAGCGTAGCGGATACACTTTCGCAACGGACAGTTGTAAATATCGTTCAAAGTATGCGCACATGTCATAACAACATAACAGTATAGTGTTGCAAAAGTTTTAACCGATATCGGTTCCATATATAGAACTGTATTGTCAAAAATGACCAAACACATATTGTTCCCATTTCAAATATTTCATCGCATCAAGTTTTGGGCGAATCTCAAGATTCTGACTGGATGTTTCTACTTTGGAAATGCAATATAAATATTAGCCTTCAATCAATTAAAATCTAATTAATAGTCGTTTAACCAAGTAACATATTTTACACTATATATGGCATTGACATTTATTTTATAACACTTCTTCAATGTTCTGGTGTATACTCAGTGGACCAAGGTACAGCGGAGCTTCCTGTGTGAAAAAGCGGCAGATTACTCATATTTAAGTATGCTTGTCATTTAATTATTCAGTAAACATTGCATATATTGCACAATGCTCTGGGAAAACATGACTTAATGTGTTGTAACAGATTAGCCTGTGCAGTCCACATTTGATCAAATGTTCGTAGATTTACGACTATACTCGGAACACATTTGTACTGACGGTAATTTTCGAAATAAGGCGAAATGACACCAAAGTGGCTTATACTTGTATTAGTAAAACGTTTACCATTTCAATTATCATGCGTTTTTATAGGATTTGTCTTCAAAGAAAGGCAGTACTAATGGAACAGAAATTATAACTTCTGTTTATTGCTGTGTGTACACATTTCGCAGATTTTAAGTCAATACATCCTTTAATAACATACTAATGCATTTAATGTCGACGTCAATTACTTTTTATATCAGGGACTTCTTTGTTAGCTCTACAGAGCGTTTATATTTGAGCAAGGTCTCATCAAACATCAACAGACATAACAGAAAAGGCCTCATTAAAGAATCAATGGTGTGACGAATGCAGTCATTCACATCTGTTAACTTCCTCTAAACCTGGATATTTAACGCAAACACATTTATATATACGGCTCATATAAAGGTAACTTGTATGAAGAATGTATAAACATGACTTTAAGCGGCACGTTTAGCATAGTTGTCTATAACTGAAATGGAACTCTTGTACAAAAAAGGTCTTATCTAAATAGCTTTAAAATAGTTTAATGTTTTTGGACTTTTTGATTGAAATCAATCATTCAAATTCTTGACATCAAGAATTATTTTTCATATAAAAACATTCATTTTGATATAAACATGCATTTTCTGATAAAAAAACAACATTTTTTTAGATAATAAAATATATAGAAAAAAAATATATAAACAATCGAACTCTTGACATTTAACAGTCATTTCATTATATAAATAAATCAGTCTTAGTTTTGTAATATAAAATTTATTAATTAATAAAAAATCGATTCTTGACATCAAGGAATCGATTTTTTTATATCAGAAATTCATCATATTTTTATTTTCAGAAATTGAACTTTTTATATAAGAAATCACCTCTTGATAATAAGAAATCGAATTATTGATATCATATATAGACCCGATTTATTGATATCATACGTTCAGAAGTGGACACACTAACGGATCAACCTCGTATCGAATTCAGACATTGCGCTTAATATCTTTGCAAGACTTTGACTTAAGTATTTTCCGTGAACAGATTTATTATTCCAAACAAGTAAATATTGTATTTAAAGTTTCATAATTGACCTTTTGAATCTTATTGGAGCGATGGTTTGACATTTACAAATGTGTATTTCACATTTGTAATATTCACATTTAATAAAGATGATAATCGAAATATTGCCTCCACGCATTTATGTATCAATTTACGTATGAAATTTTGCTTATAAGTAGATCAAATTCTGTGGTGATTCGTTTGCTTGTATAATATAAAAAGCAATAACATAGTAACCCTTGAATAAATGTATGTCAATGTATTATAAGCACATTCAATGTTCTTGTGAATGTTATTTGTTTACATAACAATTGTGTTGGCAATGCTATTAACTTATTCAGGGATATATTTTAGACAACTCACTATTTACTTGGCATGAAAATTAGGAATTGTCTAGACCATCACGAGTTCGAATATGACATGACATGACAAAGTGTTCTATAATTGTTGTAACACAACACTTCCTCAAAGTAAGTTGTGTTTTTCGATTGCCCAGCAATTTTTTAGAAATTTTATGAAATTAAAAATATGCATTACGAATATATTATATTATCTGTCGGTCCCAATTATATAGCACTAACCATCTGTAAAAAGCAGCTTTTCAACTACGGAATTATTCATGTTACTGATTCGAAATGACTGTGATGCCAACTCTCCTGTATATAGACACAAGTAAATGGGTTGTGCATGTTCTCTTTGATTATAATTTACAAATAAATGAAGTCCTTATTTAATTGTAAGGATTACCTGTATTTCAAATTCGTATGTTAAGTTTTTGAGTTTTAGTATTCATATACAAAGAAACGATTTGACATATTCAGTTGTCAACATAATCGTGCAAATCATAAATAAACACGTGTAATAAGTACACATGTCAAATTTGTATAATTTACAATGGACACAGCCGACACATCTTGTTGCAAGGCCCAATTCCACATCGTTTGCTACTTAGCTTTTCATGTGTTTATTTTCAAACATGTTCGGTCATTATCAAAACCTCGAAAGTAAAGGTGGCTATTTTATTAATCTCGACAGAGATTTAAGACTCTCCGTAGTTATTATACTACAATCTTTTATTAACGTCCATGTCGTTAATATACTTGAATACAATTGCACATTGTAATATTATAAAATGTAATGCCGCATACAAATCGTCAAATTGTTTTCACTTACGTGTTGTTTAAAAGTTAGATTTTTACGTTACAATTTAGACGACAAGGATGTTGTGTTTCGTTCGTTAAAAATGCTGAACATACAAATGTAACCGACGTCTCTTTAAAAACAAAACAATCAGCTTAAAGTAAAAGCGTTGTGCATCGATGTGATTGTGTTAAAAATGTCATTTTAAATCTATGAAAGACTGTTTAAGACTATTCCAAAATGCCTTCGATATGCCTTTAGAAAAAGAACGAGAGAAAAGCCATGGTTATATAAAACACAATACACATGTAAACACTCTTGTAAGTGAAGTACATATTCGAAAACATTCAATGTGAACATTATATGTGTTTTTATATGACTAAGCCTGGGAACAGTTCGTCCGCATACGAGGCCGTTTTTTACGATTCCGATAAACATCTTTATTTACACCACTACGAATAATGGCCTGCTCGTGACATCAATTTGTTTCTATTTATAGTAACGAAACGTATTATGTACAAGTATCAGCTATATCCATAGTTGTCAACACATTAGCATAACTAAGCATCATATAATACTAATTCCAGATCATCGTCATGAATCACAGGAAGAAGTATAAATACAACGTGTATTTGAAACCTTTTTCATATACAAACCTTTCTCAAATAAAGAGTATTGGGAAAAGCAACGAAAATGTACATACGAGTTTGATACTAGTGCATATTACAAAATAAGACAACATCGTGAGTCTAAATAAATGATAATTCATAGCAGCATAATCATTATTCTCCTTGTGAAATTTCCGGGGTCGCGTTATTGGTATATTATAAAATACAATGTGTAAATAGCTCTTTCTAGGGAATATTTGAAAATAAAATTAAGTACTGTATTTCTTTTGATTAAAGTCAGTTTAGTAATATAAGTTTATTCCACTGTTTTGACAGATCATTTTAAAAACAGAATCGCGTCATTAATAATATGCGTTCTTTTTTTACAAAGACCTTACACAATAACATTTTACATCAAACTTTCAGGCCTATTCATTTGGTTTGTGATGTCAACTATACAAACAACGGTCGTGTATTTTAACACGCAAACTACTTCCTACGCGCCTATTGAAGGTTTCTGGTAAACAGATGTAAGAGTTTCACACTGATTGTCATTGATTGTATAAAGGAATAAGACAAAACAAAGCTTACCGTAATAATACTTAGGTTTGCTGTTCTGTTTTTGAATGATTTAATTATGCACCTTACATCCATTCAATGCATTTTTTATAATGCGTGGATACAACAATGAGTTTGTCTATTTATACAACAATTCATACATATGTGTGCTGTTTAATTGAGAACGTTTACAAATAAAGCATTTTGCTGAAGTCATGATGTGGCTGTGTATGGACTCTTCCCAGTACATAGACAAACCCATGATATTTGCGAGCGGGAATGTGCTCGATCGGGTATGAATTAATAAATAAATATATAGATATATATCACTTTCGATATTAGGAAAGATATATTCCAGAAACATCCATAGTGGCAAGTGACTAACTAACTATACTTTAGTGTACAATAAATACAATAAAACATCGCCTTCAATTTATAAACACGATATCTGGTTTGAATACAATTGTAAATGTGATAAAACGGGGCACCAGACATGTCATAGACTTAAATAGTAAATAAAACAATCATAAAATGTATTAGACTTGTTTGGATAAAATGAACAATTCATAATTGTGTTACAAAATCGTACGAACTTTAAAGCAAAAGAATAATGCGTTTTCTCGGTATTGTCTCTATCGTTTCATTTTCTCTGTATTGTGCCATACTAGGTGTTAATAGATGTCTCGGAAATATGTGGAAATTAATTAAAACACTGGTTTTCTGTGACCGATGTAAATTTTGTATTTGCGGTTTTGACATATAATTTGTCAATGCACAATACTGCCGTTTCAAATGCAGACTTTCTTGATGTCAATGACTTTACAAAATAACAAATTTTAAATTGCACGTCTATTCACTTAGCACGTCTATTTAACTTGAAGAGCATTTCCTTAGTCAATTTTACAGACTATGTTTGTATACGTTTTAAGACATATTAAAAATAATGATCAATGAAACCAAGTTTAAAAATATCCACTTAACACAAGTTTCACATATTTGGAGTGTTTGGAAAATCACAAAGAATCTTACCATAACATCGTTTGCGCAGTTTTTAGTCTCCAATAAAACTTCTCATAAATAATATTACACCATACATAAACTAAACAATAAATATATTTATAAATGCTTCTGTAGCATCAATTCTTCTGTATATTGTATCTTCGTCTTACAGAGACACAGCCATGATTGTGGCTCCCCTTATAGAGACAAAGCAATGACATTTGCCTCAAATAAGAGCGACAAAGCCATGATAGTTGAATTCGAAAAGTTTTGATCGAGAATGACAGAATGCACGGCTCATCATTGATGTGCGACATACATCAAACGACCTAGATATTAAAAATGTGTACAATAAAAGCCATATTCATCATCCTAAAGGTGTTAAAATTAAAGTTCCTAAATTTTAGTTGTTATAATATCTTCTCTTCGCCTTTAACATTTTCGAGGGAAGGGACGTGTAAACATATGATATTAACGCACGTTTCAGTTCGCTATGGATACATAAGCTGTATGATCGATAATTGTGTATGATGATATAAATTCAGATTAATTAATTTACCTTGAATGCGTCGCGTTTACGACATTATTCCAACATAATAGATCAGACTGCATTCTTTGATAAACCTGAACTCAGTAGCTACTTAGAGCCAGTCTTTTATCGATTAAAATGTTAAACATTGTATTAAGATGGATTTTCGTTTGCATTTATCAATTACAATTGATCGTGTTCTAGTATATAATCTATATATCGTGCGCCATTGAGATGGACCAATAAATCCCATTCCCAGGCGTGAAATAATTGACACAATCGCATTTGTCAGTTCACACATCCCTTCAAATGTCGTTCTTTTATATATAAAGAAAGAAATAACACGAACCAAATATTTTGCTCACGAACTGTCTGTGTCATGTACTGAACATTAGTAGACGCAGTTGTCTTATTTACAATTCGAAATAACATTCGTTAATTTTGTTAATGTACATATAATTATTTGTTTTAGACATTATGACATACCCATTATTGGTAATAACTGTAGCATTACAAAAATATATAGACGTTACATGTTTATAAAACATGGTATTTATGTAAACATTACATCTTTAGCAAAACACAAAATGTGGGATATATATTGGTGATTTTAATCAAATAATAAATACCTTTACATTCAAAACTGGACATACAGTTGTTATTAATGTCTCCTAAGATTCACTCAATGTCAAGCTAACTTAGTGGTATTAAATTTATATTACAACATTCATTTTAGAGAATCATTCAACTGACTGACTTCTTGCCAAATATAAAACCATAGGAAGAGTCTAAAATCCATAAAAATCAAGTAAATGCATTATCTTCTAAATCAGATGAATGAATCATTTGACGAATATTTCGATAGCATCTGGTATAATTTATAACACAACAGTTAAATTCAATACACCCATATTATTTCTATAATAAGCGCAAAACACTTAATAACGTATCATATACGTTGTCCAATATGTATTGTGTAGTTGTATGTGATGCAATTATAAAATATAGACATAAATTCAAATGCCACCTTTCAACAAGATTTGTTTCCATGGACGATGTAAAATGTTATCAAGATTATAATACAAAGTCAGTGGTAAAAAACATAAGAGGTGAATAACTTCAAGATGTATTATGCTGTGTATTCTAGCCTGTCTACAGAAGGCAAACGAGAGAAACCATGAGAGCCAATTTTCACACAAAGTAAATGTAATTAATGAGATCGTTATTTATACAATAAAAGTTTGCTCGAACATAAAATTAAGAACTAATCTCCTTGTGATTCATCTTGATTATTAGGGCACAAAACGACAATTGCAGTTTTGAAGGTAACGTATAACCCAAGAACGACAGCCGTTTCATATTAACTTACATATTATGTCTTACAAATATTCATATTTAAATTGTTAAAACATCGCTGAGCGCGATAATCTTTTTTTTTTGTAAAGTTTAATTTGACTGACAAAAACATTTCACATAATTTCGATGGCCTCAAAATCCTTTTTCCAATGCTTTAATAAACGCATCATTTCCATGTGTCCGACATTTACCGATAGAGATGTCAACATTCTGTGTTGTGTTCAATGATTCGATCAGGAGTTGATGGCAAGTTAATGGCTATTATTCGTTCGATGCACAATGAGGTGAAACTGCAAGTTAAACACATGAGTTCCCTTTCTNTATTCATATATTCATATATATCAATTAATCAGTAAGCCCTTGAATAAGATGTAATGTTATGTTAATGTTTTATAAGCACATTAAATATTCCTGTGAATGGTATGTTCAATGTTTGCTCACATAACAACTGGTGTTGGTAAAGTTATTAACTCATTCAGAGATATATTTTAGACAACTCACAATGTCTTTGGCATGTTAATTAGGAATTGTCTAGACCATTATGAGCTCCAATATGAGATGACGCAGTGTGCTATCATTGTTGTAAAAAAACGATACATACAAGTTCGTTGTGTTTTTCGTTTGCCCAGCAATTTGTAAGCAATATAGCGCTTACCATCTGTGAATTATCAGCTTTTAAACTACGGAATCATTGTCTGGTGACAATTAATTGTTCCTATACAAAATATGTGATTGCGCTGCCATTATTTCGCCACTCCCGAGCAGCTTAAGCCGAAAATCGTGAACAGTGAAAAACACTTCAACATTGTAACACAACTGTTTGTGGCCTCATTGTTACCACGAAGTTCTAAGATTGTGGTCTAATTGTTACCCATTGGACTTCGTATCGTGGTCTGAGTGTGATCAAAACATAACCTGAGTGGTGTAAATAAAACTGTTTTATCGGAATTCTACAAACTGGCCTCGTATGCGGACAAACTGTTCCCAGGCATAGATAGGATGTTCACATTGATTGTTTCAAATATTTACTCCGCTAACAAGTGTGTTTACATGTGTTTTTGTTTCTGTCGTTCTTGTTCGTAAGGCCTTTTGGAATCATCTTAAACCGTTTTACAATCACTAATATCTTCATAAAAATAAACATGTTCCTTATGAAGTGTTCTCACGAGTGCGTAAAAGGTTGTTATTTTCACGCACGCTATGACCACATTGTGCAACATGTCCAATTATTAGTTCATCGCAGTAGTCAATGCTGAAGAAATTGTGATTAAGGATGTGTCAATGCGGCTAATTGATACGTTACCTCTAAAAAACACGAACAAGGGTACCTTCCGCACCAATGCATTAGCTTTGTGCTCATGATGGCAAAACACAGTGTCACATTTGTTTCAACTCATTTTTTAGACTACATATCTACCATTGAACGGGGACATGTATAAGACACGTACATTACGATACAACTAGGCAATAAACGTCATACGAAATGACATTGATGACGCAATCATGACCTTGATGACGCAATCATAACCTTGATGACGCAATCATGACCTTGATGACGCAATCATAACCTTGATGACGCAATCATAACCTTGATGACGCTATCATAGTTTACTCATAAAGAAAGAAAAGAGTAATACAACATATGGGCCTCGTTATAGGAAAACGGGGATTAATGCATATGTGTAAAGTGTCGTCCAAAATTTGCCTGTGCAGTCCAAACAGGCTTATCACGGACGACACTTTTCCGCCAAAACTGCATTTTCGCAACGAAGAGACTGCATTTAAACGAAAAATACAATAAAAGAGGAACGTGTCGTCACAGATGAGCCTGGAAGCTGCTCAGGCAAATCTGGGACGACACTTTGTACACATGCATTAAGCCCCGTTTTCCCAGAGCGCGGATAAATTAGGCCACGTATATGTCCTGATGAGTTGATGGAAGTGAATTTTAGAAACTACTCTAGTGTCTGATCTGGATTAGATCTGATCAATTGCATGTACAAGGAATGTCAATTAATATCACAATACATAACAATACACAAATTAATCTCGTGTAACCGTCTTGGAACTAATCAAGCAGATACGAACAGTACACAAGAAATAGGGAGTTACTAAGCAATGCACGAACAT
Source organism: Dreissena rostriformis (assembly GCA_007657795.1). Lineage (NCBI taxonomy): Eukaryota > Metazoa > Mollusca > Bivalvia > Myida > Dreissenidae > Dreissena > Dreissena rostriformis. The sequence continues at coordinate 317 of VMBQ01011994.1, read as the reverse complement.
CCCAAGCGATTGGCACTTCCTCATGTTATCTTTCGCAATGATTGGTTCCATGTATTCGCTTATAATCTTAGGGGCGATAGTATGGGGTGCATTATTAAGACAACCATAAAGCTATTAAACTGTATTGAGTGTTCAAATACTGCGTGTTTCTTATTGTATCATAATTGGATTTTCGAAAGTAACGACCGGTCTATTGTATTGAGGGAGGAATGATAAGATATGACATTAGCGAAGAATGTCGACAGTTTTCCGATATTAGCGTTGCAAGACTGAAATCAATTATTTTAAAATAATAATAATACGTTTAATATACACAG
>VMBQ01011993.1:0-20871 GCA_007657795.1 Dreissena rostriformis | reverse complement strand
GTTAACAAGGTTTTACTAAAGCCATATAAGGAAAACTGCCCCGCCCCCTGGCGACCAGGTTTTTCAACAGATGAGAACCATTTTAATACTCAGCCAAGATTTCATTGGGACAAATGTTCTGACCAAGTTTCATGAAGATTGGACAATAAATGTAACTCCTAGAGTGTTAACAAGCTTTTACTATAGCCATATAAGGAAAAATTCTACGCCCCCTGGCAGCCATGTTTCTGAACCAACCGGAACCATTTTCGACCTCGTCCAAGATATCATTGGGACACATGTTCTGACCAAGTTTCATGAATATTGAACAATAAATGTGGCCTCTAGAGTGTTCACAAGGTTTAACTATAGCCATATAAGGAAAACTGCCACGCCCCCTGGTGGCCATGTTTTTCAACCAACCAGAGCTATTTTCGAACTCGTCCAATATATCATTGCGACACATGTTCTGACCAAGTTTCATGAAGATTGGAAATAAATGTGGCCTCTAGAGTGTTCACAAGGTAAATGTTGACGACTGACGACGCACGACGGACAAAAGGCGATCACAATAGCTCACCATGAGCACTTTGTGCTCAGGTGGGCTGAAACAATAACGCACAATCGTTAACATATAATGCAATACCAGAATTGGTAAATGTTTTTTAATTGTCAGTTTAAGAAGTCCGATTGACCATTTTTGACTGCATCGTGTTTAGTTTTCGAGTAACGTGGATATATGTTTCGTCATTTGCTATGTCTGGTACGTTTTATGGTTATCAATGTACATTTTTGTTCATTGAATTGTTCTTTCGCTTCAACAAATATTTCCTGATCTGATTTGAAACCTTTTAGGTTTGGGACAATTTGCGGAGTTAATCCAACTCGAAGACATTTCAACATTAATGAACTTATTTCGAAATTATTATTTAGTTACAAACAATAACTTTAAAATGGAATGTAAAAAATCATCTAAAGCCAAACTTTTTTTTTACATCATAACCGAATTTATTGAACAGAGTAAACTATACAACTTCTCGTGTTAAACATATCGATGATGGAAAATACTAATTGAAAGAAGTTATTAGTCAACAAGTGATCATCATGCGGTATGTACCAAGGACAGGGATTTGAATCCAGCTATTTAAAAAAAGAATGAATAAACTTGACTATACAATGGAGTTACTTAAAAATATCACACTTTGATCTTGTACAATTTTGTGTAAAATTAGGTTTACAAACACGGAATGCCTTTTTTTAAGACGTTATATAAAAAGAGAATGATACATTTGTAACTAAAATTTAAACACGGATTAATTTTATTTGGTTTAATGCTTCAAATTTCGAGTAGAGAGAATTGAAAACGTGAAATACAAGTTAGTTTGTTTTGTTTTGAATAAAAGCAATATTTATTGATGATTTTTAACTTTTCACATCTTTTGCATCCTGATGACCGAACGAGGTTTTTTACCTGTATACTAGTATATAAATCGTTTGAACTTACAACAATTGTTTACGTTTGTCAAATTGAAAAGAAAAGCAAAAATGTTTGTTCATCTGAAAATGAGTATGTCGTCTAAGATTTTTTAACACGGCAGTGCATAACATGCCGTTATAGAAAATAGTTTTAAATGATCATATGTAGCTATGAAAATTCTTGAAGTTGTTAATAAACAAGGAAAAATAGGATATTGGTGTTCCTAAATTATTGATAGCACCTTTAAAATTTAAATAACGTCTCCCTGTTAAATCGATCATATCAGCACTATTTTCGTAATGCACTTTCATCATGATGGTACACGCAGTATATTAATGAACAACAAACAAACAATCAGTCATATGGTTGGAACATTTGGAAATGCATCATATGTATTTGTAAACAACACTAATAATAATGTGACTACGTGTGAGATAAGGTATACAAAGGATCAATTGTAGCATAGGATCATTAATTAATCAGACGTCAGTTTAAAAGAGGATATATGGTGTAAATACAGAGTAGGAATAAGATGTATCGTATTGGATCTGCAAGTTTAAATTATTTCATATGTCAATTTCTACCAGTTTTTAAAAGTAATAAACACTTGAGGATACTTTTAATTTTGCAGGTTGAGGTGTTTCCATGTTTACCTAAGTATGTTTTACCTTTTTCAAAAGTAAAAAAGTTACTTTTTTCATCATTAGGACTCAGCTGAAAATGCAAGTGTAATACTTAAAAAGTTCTTCTTCCGATCTCAATCGCCATTAAAGTTTGTTTAATGATTTAAAATGTCACAATGTTATCTCGGTGTTTCCCAGAGACGATTGTCTTCTTTAAACATAAGTCTGTCCTTCACGATTCTGATTCGATTTTTTCCGGGAAGATTATTAAATAATGAACAACAATCATTTTGACGCTCCTTTAAAGTTTAAACCAAACTGAGAGACTCGTTCGATTGCGTAATTCGTAATCTCAATTGTATTTAAATGATTTGCCATCTGTAGTATTTGAAGACATATCTTCACCCTTGCAAAATGGCTTTTGTCAAAAGCAGCAACTGCGCTGCGGTGACTTTCTGTTAACGATATACCATCCTTAACTTCACTTCATCACTGATCATTTTCCATTTGCATCGTTTAAGAAGTGGTTGGACGTCGTATTTTTCTGCTAAAGGANAATGATACATGTGTAACTAAAATTAAGACGAGGATTAATTTTATTCGGTTTAATGCTTCAAATTTCGAGTAGAGAGAATTGAAAAAGTGAAATACAAGTTAGTTTGTTTTGTTTTGAATAAAAGCAATATTTATTGATGATTTTTAACTTTTCATATCTTTTGCATACTGATGACCGAACGAGTTTTTTTTTACCTGTATACTAGTATATAAATCGTTTGAACTTACATCAATTGTTTACGTTTGTCAAATTGAAAAGAAAAGCAAAAATGTTTGTTCATCTGAAAATGAGTATGTCGTCTAAGATTTTTGAACACGGCAGTGCATAACATGCCGTTATAGAAAATAGTTTTAAATGATCATATGTAGCTATGAAAACACTTGAAGTTGTTAAAAAACAAGGGAAAATAGGATATTGGTGTTCCTAAATTATTGATAGCACATTTAAAATTTAAATAACGTCTCCCTGTTAAGTCGAGCATATCAGCACTATTTTCGTAATGCACTTTCATTATGATGGTACACGCAGTATATTAATGAACAACAAACAAACAATCAGTCATATGGTCGGAAAATTTGGAAATGCATCATATGTATTTGTAAACAACAATAATAATAATGTGACTACGTGTGAGATAAGGTATACAAAGGATCAATTGTAGCATAGGATTATTAATAAATCAGAAGCCAGTTTAAAATAGGATATATGGTGTAAATACAGAGTAGGAATAAGATGTATCGTATTTGATCTGTAATGTAATCGGCTTGAAGTTTAAATTATTTGGACTAGAAAATGACATACTTTTTTTGTATTGTTTGTTATATGAATACATATTTTCTGGTTTCGTTCAATAACTGTAAAACAAATCTCATTATAAACAATTTGCATAATTTTAAATCTCAAATTAATAAAAAAAAACAAGATGTGTTTGTGAAACACTTTGGCGCCCGCAGTAGGTACCCTGGCTTTCTTATGATTACTGGCATTGGACATGTCATTGACTGTACTAAACTGTAAATGCAAAGGACAAAGATTACAATGACACCACTCAAAATAAGAGGCTGATGAAATTCACATGCATACAAAATATAAAGTTTATATGTACAATAGTTACAGAGTATAGCCAATTTTAAGTAAATGACCTTAAAGGATGACCTTGACCTTGAACTGTCAGCGATGAATACGTTAAGCTGTATGAGTTACACATGCATGTAAACTATGAAGTATCTGTTTCAAGTGGTACTGACGTTTTGGCATATTTAAAATAACAGATTTTGACCTTTGTAATTGACCTTTGACCTTTCATGATGACCTTGACCTTAACATTGTACCCCTTAAATGTGCAGCTCCATGCGTTACACATACATACCAAATAGCTATTTGCAATAGTTCAAAATGTATGGCTATTTTAAAATATTTGACCTTTGACCTTGAAGGATGACCTTGACCTGCCACCAATGAAAATATTGAGCTCCATGAGGTACATATGCATGCCAAATATAAAGTTGCTATCTTAAACGGATGAACAGTTTTGGCCAATGTCGAAGTATTTGAGTTTGTAGGAGAACTTGACCTTTAACCTAGAAGGGTGACCTTGAAGTTACCAATTCACTATTTGAAACGTTCAGCTGTATGAGATACATATGCATATGAGATATGAAGTATGTGAAAGAAGTTGTTAAGAAGTTATAGTGTATATTGAATGAGCGATTTTGACCCATATATTTGACCTTGAAGGATCACCTTGACCTTTCACCACTCAAATTGTGCAGCTCTATGAGAAACACATGCATGCCAAATATCAAGTTGCTATATTCAATATTGCAAACGTTATGGCAAATGTTAAAGATTGACCCAAACAAATCAACAAACAAACAAACCAACAAACCAACAAACAAACCAACAGACAGGGCAAAAACAATATGTCCCCCAGCATAGACTGGGGGACATAAAAAACATAATTGCATGAATCGTCAATTGCATACAATGAACGCATTAAAATCCATTTTCCTTTATGCATATGTCAATTTCTACCAGTTTCTAAAAGTAATAAACACTTGAGGATACTTTTACTTTTGCAGGTTGAGGTGTTTCCATGTTAACCTAAGTATGTTTCACCTTTTTCAAAAGTAAAAAAGTTACTTTTTTCATCATTAGGACTCGCTGAAAATGCACGTGTAATACATAGAAAGCTCTTCTCCCAATCTCAATCGCCATTAAAGTTTGTTTAATGATTAAAAATGTCACAATGTTATCATGGTGTTTCCCAGAGAAGATTATTTAATAATGAACAACAATCATTTTGACACTCCTTTAAAGATTGTTGTTCTTCTACTGTCCTATCCGCCAAGTAGTTGCCAAAACCGTCTTGCAGATAAATACTTGATCCAAACTGAGAGACTCGTTCGATTGCGTAATCCGTAATCTCAATTGTTTTTAAATGATTTGCCATCTGTTGTATTTGAAGACATATCTTCACCCCTGCAAAATGGCTTTTGTCAAAAGCAGCAACTGCGCTGCGGTGACTTTCTGTTAACGATATTCCATCATTATTCTATCATTCTCCATTTTCGATTTGCATCTTTCAAGAAGTGGTTGGACGTCGTATTTTTCTGCTAAAGGAGCCACTTGATCAGAAGTAAGTGCTGAAAATAACGAAAGATTTGATACATAGCTCTAGTTCACAGAATATTATGGAAGTTATACACGGATAATTAGTCAGATAGCCAGATTTGGTTTTATTCCTTTTTTCAAGGATTTCCAAATTTTTCCCGATAATATTATAATTTTGTAATCAATGAGTAGTTCGTGATGTTTTTAGAGTAGAACAGTAGATTATCTTATCGTGTGTAAGTATCGATATCAAGTGTTAAATATCCCTAGGGAGATTTCAGACATTCTTTTCACGAGTCTTTCAATTATCAGTAATTACTCAATGTGATTAAAAACCCGTAATGTTTGGACAACCTTTAAATTCGAAAAATATTTATTTTTATCTTAATTTTCCGACAGTTTAAAATTTCATTTTCCCGTTTCTAAACAAATACATGTATACATTTAATGATAGTTTCAATGTTTTAAGTTGAGCTTTAACCTTTTTATTTTGTTATATTGCTATTTAAAAAAAAATGTTTAAATTCGCAGTTTAGTGTAGAGTTTCGACTACATGGATACTAGACTCTCTTCACACCCACAATTTTGAGACGCCATCCGGGTGGTCCATAATGCAACTTTAATGTATAAATACGCAGGCTCATTCTTAGTTTCGTCATATAACAATACTGACATGTTAATCATTTTGTGATAACAACTTACCATGAAATATGTTAATGAGTTTGATGTGGCCCAACACACAGAGACAGTATTATACTATTCATGTGTTATTGGATAATTTAAAGATTTTTTTTTAATTCATTTAATTTAAATCCCCATATGTTACGATATAGTAAAATGGTTGACTCTGCGTTGGTCTTAACTCTCCAAGGGAAGCTATAGGCAATGCAAATATGTTTTTGAGACTAATGCGTTCCATTTTCAAATACAAAACATAGATAGATAGATAGATATATTCCTAATTAAATAATTTTGGCTAAGACGTCCGGATGAGTTTCAAAATGTCAACATACATATGTTCTTTATACAACTTTAGTTTAAACATACGTGTGCATATAATCTCTGTTTTAATTCACACAGGTTATTAATATAACCATATTCCTAATGGGTGTGTCTCACTTTCAAGTTATCTGTTTCATCGTCCTTGGGTAGCAGCATAACAAGAACTCCAGAAAATGCTCCTTGCTTAAATCCTTCATATCTAAACTGTTACTCACAGCTTCCACGAAATTCCCTTGAAACATAGCCTTGAATACTGGCGAAACGTGTGCTAAAAATATCTTTGATACGTACAGCTTCTCTTCGCTTTTAAACGTTATGGTTATCTCGTCTTCATATTGTCCGGGTTGTTCAAAAGTTGTTTTATTGATGATCCTTTGGCATCGTTTAAGAAGTGGTTGGACGTCGTATTTTTCTGCTAAAGGAGCCACTTGCAAAGCAGTACGTTCTGAAAATAACGAAAGATTTGATACATAGCTCTAGTTCACAGAATATTATGGAAGTTAAACACGGATAATTAGTCAGATAGCCAGATTCGGTTTTGTTACTGTTTTCAAGGATGTCCAATCTTTCCCGGTAATATTGTTATTTTGTAATCAATAAGTAGTTCGTGATGTTTTTAGAGTAGAACAGTAGATTATCTTATCGTGTGTAAGTATCGATATCTAGTGTTAAATATCCCAAGGGACATTTCAGACATTCTTTTCACAAGGCTTTCAGTTATCAGTNTATTATTTTTTGGAATATTTAAACAACTATATATAACTTTATGTTACCCCACATAATAATGTTTTGTGCTGTGGTATATATATTTACCCAAAACATAATATATATAAGCCTCTTTGTATGTTTACCACTGAATAATTACGATTTTTGAAATTTTATTCTATTTAAGGTCAAAACGGAATTACCTATTTAAACACAAAAATAAGCATTTCTTTATTTTGTTTTCAAGTCAATAAAATAAGTAAATACCTTTTAATAAACAGAAATCATTAGCGACATTAAAAAATGTCTGCTAGTTACCATGGAAACAGCATGTACAGTTGAAATTATTGACATTCTTTGAATACACAGAATTTTGTTTTTAATCACTGATAGAAGAAGAGTTTTTTTTTATTCCATACCTTAAGAAGATACATAGTCGAAGTGTATGTCTTAAAAGATATGAACTCGTGTGCTAATTTGCGCTAACATAATTTGACGTACACTTTAATCAGAAAAGATAACTTACAAATACCCATTTTTTAAAAATGTAATGACACTATAAAATATGTCTTAAAATGCACCAACATATTCCAAAATTTGCATCTACTTTAAAAAAAATATATAATCAGTGATTGTAACAATATATGTTACGCATGAGTGGTCAAGTGGTCAGGAGGTGAACATCTACAGTCTAACCTGTCAATAAAGACCACTCAATGGGTTTGGTCGTTGTGGTCTTTGTTCACAGGTGTATAGCGGACAGAAGAAATTGTATTTTCGAGTGATTTAAAATCTTTATTTTCGTTTGTTTTATCATAAAATGGAAAATTGTTGCGATGGATATAGTGGTGTTAGTAGTGAAGACAAAGATTTTGATGTTTGTGAGGATATATCGCATAAAAACCGTTTTGTGATTTCGGACAGTGGAGACAAAGAAGAAAATGACGGGAAATGGCAGGCCGTGACAAAGAAAAGAAAAAAGCAAGTAGTAGTATTATCGAAACTTTTGCTAACCTGTCTTCTGATGAGAAACTCAACATAATATTTGCCAAGTTAAACAAAAACTTGGACAAGATAAGTGATGTAGAAAACTCCTGGGACGTTGAAAATGTAAACAAATACTATGCCGAACTAGAGAACAAAATTATCACAACGGAACAAATGTTTGAGAGACAGGAGTATATGTCAAGGGTGTTGTGCTATATATCAATAGAAATTGAGGCAAGAATCATGCGAAACAACTTGATATTTTGTGGAATAACTTGAATTGACACAGAAGATATCTACATAGAGCGGGCACGCCGATTAGGACGAACGTTACCGCAAGCATACAGAGATGGAACTGACCAGAAACGACCTATACTGGCAAGGTTTAGGGACTATATATATAATGATACTGAAGTGATTATGATAAAGGTTTACCATCTGAAGAACAGCAGCTTCGGGATTGATAGACCATATCCAAAAGAAATCTCTAAAGCAAGATCGACACTTTACAAGTCAACAGAAGCTAGATCGAACAGGAGAAAGGTACAGATATGCTACCCAGCAACATTATTTATTTACGGCAGGTGTGTAAAAGATATGTTCCCCGACTGGTTCGATGTGCTAAGGAAAGATAGACTAGGTGGATTTAATGGAGGTCACCAAGAGAAGAAGACTTAGGTCAAAAACAAAACACAGGATATATTCCAATGAAACGATGGTAGACTGTCTCGAAAACAGCGTCTGTGTTGATGAAAACAACACAGAGCCATCATCACAGACAAGACACACCCACACAAACGTAAACAATCCGGAAACTACACTCACATGCGACGAACAAATAGAGCTTACGGGAACTGTTTACTTACCTGAAAGTGCACAACAATCCACATTCCGTCAACAAAGCACACATTTGAAACTATGGGAAAGATCAAGTGTAAGAGTTTTGGTACCTTAAAAGAAGATCAATGTTGAATTTCTAGTAGATATTCTCATACTCAGTTACTTCCTTATAACCGACTTTGATATATGATACAAAATCAACTTATTGTATTAAATTATGCACAAACTATTTCATAAACACTCAATTTATTGAAAAAATACGGTTGTTTTCATTATCTAAAGCTGTTCTTGGAAAAACAAGTTGTAACTAGTCATCCCGTATTACATCCAAAAATAATAAGATGCTTATCTCATGATCTCAAAGCTGGACAACAATTTGTAGAAAAATGTATTTCCATTTTCTTTCGCTGATTATGCTTATTATTAAATTATTGTCCACAAAATGCTTCCGGTTGATGGTGTTGAATGGACGTGGGTTTATATTTATGATTTTTAAATGCAATTTTAAGACTTTTTATGGTAAAAGTAGCTTTTGTTAACTGGTGAACGGTAACTGTGGACATCCAACGTGTGACGGAGCCCAAATTATGTGATTCTCCTGTACCATTAGGACTATTTTTTAAAGATTTTAATCCTTGTCCTTTGTTCGCCACGGCGGCAGCCATATTTATGTTTAAAAAAAGTTTCGTTCGAGACTTTTAAATTTTTACTTTTTAAACTGTAACGTTTAGCATTGATTCTTAGAGAAATGTGCATAACTTATTGTTGTTTTCACTGGTTTTTTAATTTTACGAACAATGGTTATTCTGCCCTGAGCCCTTTCATATTGAAATTGAAGTTGCAAATGTTAACTAAAATCTTTTAGACAACGTTTACGTTTGTCTGTCTGTTTGTCATCTGTTGTGCGTCCTGTAATGTGTAACTAAAGAAATTTTGTTTAAACAGCCACCACTCGTGCTCATCTTAAGACTTTAAAAATCAAATGAGACTTCTCAGTTTTAGTTTTACGAAACTCAAACCTATCGTTATTCTGGCAGTGCTCACGGTGCGCAACCTAATCAATTTTGCAGCCAAGAAGTCCCTGGTCTCACAAGACAAACTGAACATTTCGTCTTTATTGTTCCCTGTGGTGTTACATCATGGCTTCACTTGTTCCAGTAGGGCCCTCAGCGGGTCCAACCATAGATACTAAAGCATGGCCCTATACCCTCAATGATTCTGTCTTTATTAAGAAACTGAAGGCAGCAAGAAGAAATATATCCCTTGAAATCCACTTTAAGCAAGGAAGTCTTGTCATTGAGGCAGATCTTGCAACATTCGAACTGTTAAAATGTGCAATGATCAATATTACTCTGTTAAAAAACCGAACCGCTCAATAGACATTAAAGAAGTATATGACAGAAAGCGTATCGCTATTACAGAGTACATTATCCGTTTACAATGTGCTGAACATTCCTACATATTGAATATCTACCCCACAACTAGTACGTGTATGGTCAATGGAAAAGGCATGCAGGGTTTCATTGATACTGACCTCCCTCAACTTCACTCCATGGTACAAGGTGTACAATCTGCATGTGGTTATAGGTTCGAATATATAAACAGAAACTTGCAATGGAGAAAGCCCTTAACAAGAAATCCAAGAAATCATCTGATATTTGTCCGGGCTGTAATAGGAACTGTAAAACGAAAGGTACCTTCTCCACATTTGGTAACCACTGGATTCATTTCAAATGCGAAAAACTCTCCAAATCTGAAATAGAATATAATGAAGACAAGAACAATCACAATAAACCACACACATGCAAGTGGTGTACACCCTCCCAACCTGCATTATGTCCTCCTCCTCGTGTTATAACACGTGCATAAGATATCCTCGAAGTGGAATTACACGTAGGTGATCGTTGTGTAACCTGTGACACTCTTATTGTAGATGATGGTGAGGTATGTGATAGCTGTCTGGGTCCGTGTCACAAATCATGTAGTTACAGTAATCTTTGTGCTGCAAATCAATGCAACAGCAAACATAACTTGCAATATCCCTGCTATGTCCGATAGGGATACTGATACCTCCGGTGCCATGTTGACTACCTCCAGCAAACAGCAAGTTAGTACTGCTCACAACGCCACTGATATCACCAAATTACATCAGGAGGGTTCCCCAGTCCCTAGTATTCCTAATCCTCTGACGGGATGGAAATCAGTTTTGAACACAGGTGATCAGCCAATTCCCGTCAAGAGTTGTGAAAAGAGTATGAGGTCTGATGAAATCCGTGTAAATGAAGCTAAGCTTAGTAAATGGGAGACTGAACTCAAATCTAAACAAGAAAAGTTGGATGCAATTCAGAAAGATAACTCCAAGCTTGAAGCATTAGTGAACAAACTTGAAAATAGAAATAATGAAATGAATCTGACTATTAAAACGTTAAACACTAGAATGTCCATGCTTGAAAATGAAAATCATTCATGTAATCTACGAACATCTGAAAATCACCCAGTGGCAAGTGAAACTGTGACACCACCTCTTACATGTACAAGTAATCTCGATCAGTTAGGAGGCGCCAGTAGCAAGTTTGTAACAAGCTGTCAGACTCTTCATGATAAAATCTCAGAAATTGTGTTCAGTGAAATACAAAAGAAAGTCGACTTCGTTGCCAGTGTATTTAAAAACAACTCGCAAACAATCTCCCGAGACGATTCATGTACATTCAGAACTAGTTCCGCATATACACGGGCTCCTGGAACTACTTCTTCAGATTCAGGACTGCTAACAGGAGACCCCCTCTTTCATGCCAACTTATCTTATTTCCGCGAAAAACCAAGAAATGGCCCCATCCACTACACATACCTCCACCTGGTTACCCGGTGAGTGGAAGCATCCCAGTGTATCCTCATACGAAGGTACACACCCAATCAGTAACCAGTGCTGCTTGTACCATACGGGCTGATAAAGGTCACCATGCGTCCCCCGGAAGTGTAAATCCGGTAAGCAGTGCTCCATGTAAGCAGCCGGTTTATAACCGTGGTCATTCCTCACCAGGTAGTGTTCTGCCGCCAAGCAGTGCCAGATGTGAGCTGCCGGTTGATAATCATCTGCATTCCTTACCTCACAGTGTTCATCCGGTGAGCAGTGCTCCATGTAAGCTGCCGGTTGATGGTCATTCTGTACTTGGAAGTGTTCAGCCGGTAGACAGAGTCCCATAAAAGCTGCCGGTTGATAATCATCAGCACTCTTTACCTGACAGTGTTCAACCGGTAAGCAGTGTTCCATGTATGCTTCCGGTTGATAATCATCAGCATTCCTTATCTGACAGTGTTCAGCCGGTAAGCAGTGCTCCATGTAAGCTGCCGATTGATAACCGTGATCGTACTCCGTTAGGATGTGTACCGATGGTAGAAAGTGCTCAATGTAGGCAAGCTCGTGACAACAGTAAATCGCATGTGGGACAGCATGTGATCGATACTCCTACCTCTAGACCAAAAAAATAATCGGAGAACATCCTCAAACGACATGAAATTTTAACAGATAAAGACCACATGTTATTGATAGTGGGCTCCTTTAACCGTAAATATGTGAAGGCGTCCACACATGCTATCATAGAAATGTCTAAAAAGTGTCAAATTATATTGCTATAAGAACACTGGCTATTCAAAATACAAATTTCACTCCTTGGTGAAATTTCTTATAAATTGGACTACATAGGTAAAGGGACATACTTTAAAGACCCCTTGTTACCAATTCAATTACCCCGCGGCTATGGTGGTGTGGCCATACTATGGGACAAATCGTTAAGTAGTTTCTTAAACCCCTCCAAGAAGGATCAGAATGAATTCAGTGTGTGGAAATCTGTGACAGGAACTCTTGTAAGATGAAAACACTTATTGTGTGTGTCTTCATGCCTTGTCGGGGGTACAGTACTAGTACTGATGATTTCTGTGCAATTGTTGATGAACTGTTTGAAATCGCCTCCAAGTATACAAACTCTCATTTCATTTTGATTAGTGAAGATCTACATATTTACCTTTCTGTGCAAGCTTCTGATAGGAAACTCTCCTACTTTAACAATTTCATTCATGAGTTCGAATTAGAATTTTTGTGTGTAGGATCCACTTTTTTTCACCCAAGTGGGGAATTTGAATCAGAAATAGACTACTTATTTACAACAAAGTCAAGACAGTTTTCTGTATAGGAAAAAATAAATCTTCCCAGTAGTTCCAAATGTGTCTGACCATGTGCCAATCCTAGCTACCATAAAGCTCGAACTAACAGATAAACTATCAAGTGATTCTAAAAGTACTAAAACGTCTACTGTGGCAAGTGTAAAATGGGACAAGTTGGACAAACAAACTTACGCTGAATTGGTCGCCTCTAAGCTTGATAAAGCGGACACTAATACGCCAATTTCGATAGAGAAGGCATCTACTGAAATTTGTAACATAATGCGTGATGCAGCAATTGAAGTACAAGGGGAAAAGAAATGTCCTAGAAATACAAAGCCCAAATTAGCTGTATGGAACTCGGACATCTCGCATTCTCTTAAGAAGTTGAGAGCAATAAATAAACAGTGGAAAGAAAATGGAAGTAAAAATGACCCACATGACCCAACATTTGCTAAAAGAAAGCAGGCTAAAAAGGAATTTAGACGTTTGTGTAGAGTTAGTACAGCCAAGAAACTAACTGATGAAAAGAGAGAGATCACAGACTCTAGATCATATGATAAGAAACTCTTTTATAAGTTGATAAATAGGCAAAGAGGATCGCTAAAACAAGTTGTCGAAGAATTAAAGGTAGGTTAGACACGATATTCCGGAACAGATGACATCTAAGAGGGTTTTAAAGAGCATTTCGAGCAATTAGAAAAGAACTCAGAGAATACAGAATTTGCTGAAACCTACCATAACCAGGTGAAAGATGAAATGTCAACCATAGCCAGCATTGTATCCAACTTCCCAGTGAATCCTGTGACAATAGATGAATTTGAAAAGACCCTGAAAACTATACATAAAGGCAAGGCGGCAGACATCTTCGGTGTGAACATTGAGCATATTGCATTTGGACCAGATACTTTAAAAACTCACATACTCGCAGCAATCATTAACACTATCCTTAATAGCAAAGATGTACCTACCTGTTTAAAAGGAGGTATTCTATCCCCGGTGTTCAAGAAGAAGGGTATTCCTACGGAGGTGGGCAATTATAGGGGAATAACAGTTCTGCATATTCTGTGTAAAGTAATCGAGACTATCATAAGGAATAAAATTCAAGACTGTATTTTGAATGCGCAAAACCCAATGCAACGAGGTTTTACATCAGGGTCCTCACCACTAAATGCTGCCTTTATTCTTGAGGAGTATTACCGCGAGTGTACCGACATGAAAACACCAGCCCATGTTGTGCTTCTGGACGCTAAGTCTGCATTCGACGGGTAGACCACTTAAAACTTCTGCGAAGACTCTACCACGCAGGTATAAGTGACGGACACTGGCTCCTCGTGGAATCCCTACAAGACTCGTCAAGTGTTATCAAGTTCAAGTCCCACATTAGCGAACCCTTCAATATATCCCAAGGTGTACGACAGGGAGGGACCCTCTCAGCGGACCTCTATACACTGTATGTCAAACCGCTGCTAGAAAGGTTAGCGGACACTGGACGTGGTGGACGCATCGGCACCGTACTTGCCAATAGTTCTGCATGCGCAGACAACATATGTCTGATGTGTAGAGACTATGGAGACATGCAGCTTATGATAGACATGTCCCACACTTTCGCAAATGAAGAACGTTACCTTCTCCAACCCACTAACACTGTAGCCCTAAATATTAAACATTCTGAAAGAACAGCTGCGTCAGTACAAAACAGTAACTTCAAACTGGGAGAACGAAATCTCAATTCAGTAGATTCGTCGATTCATCTAGGAATAACTAGGACAACATCGGTCTGTGAAACTGCTGAAGTGAATATTAAAGGTAACATTTCGAAGGCAAGTCGAGCACTGTACAGTCTTTTTGGAGCTGGACTGCATGGTCACAATGGACTGTACCACGAGTCAATGCTGGATATATACACGTGTTTTGTGCTACCTGTCCTCACTTATGACATAGAAACATTTACCCCTAAAAGTACTTATTTAAGCCAGCTTGAATTTTTCCAAAGAAAAAATAAATAAACAAATACTGTCTCTCCAAACAACACTGCTGACCCCTGTGGTATATATACGTACTTTGTGATGTCCTATGTTGTGAAAAACTGTGTATATAGTTCATATTCTTGGTGAAGGTGTGATATTCATATTGGATTTATATTCCCAACAAATGCTCGGGTTCGCCATTTTCGGTGACGAAGATTAAACAGAACAGAACAAAGCACATCTGAAAGTAATAAAACAACAGCAAGTGTTAGCAACGAAACTGCAAACCTTCCAACATCTACAAAATCACGGATAATACCCAATACGTGGAATACTGAACAGAACGTGATAAGCGAGCATACCATTGACAGTCAAGCTGATAAAAACAGCGTGGGGATAAAGAAACTCTCTGTGGGATCCCAGACAAGTAAACCGCGTACACGAAATGGAGATTCGAAAATAGACAATGCGACAGAGCGCAAAACGGGAGTGACCAATCAGCTACCGACAAGCAAAAATAGGTAGAACAGCAATGAGGTCAACAACGAGATAAGAGTTTGTTTATTTATTGTTCAATGACATATTGACATATTGGTAAACAATATAATAGACTTGACAGTACAGAAATGAAAGCATTATTCCGTTCATATGATATTTTATTGCTTACTGAAACATGGTCAAATGATACCTTTAATTATAATGTTGAGAATTTTACACCTATACTTTCACAGAAAAAAATAAACCGAAAAGTTATACAAGAAGTAGTGGTGGAATTATTATGTATGTTCATAATAAACTGAAAAAATATGTTACATTTATTAAAAGTGATTGTATAATGTGGATTAAAATGGATGGTCAATTGTTTAATCTAAACAATGATCTATTAATGTGTTTAGTTTACAATGCACCAAAAGCTACTGGAAGACAGTATCTTTCAGAAAATAGTGTTTTTGAATTAATTACAGATTAAATTCTTCATTTTAAAAATATGAATGAGTATGGCACTTGTGAATTCCTTATATGTGGAGATTTTAAGAGTTGGGGGTAGACCAGATTTTGTTTTATATGACACGTATTATGTCTGTGTAGAAAATTTGTTTTTTTTCGTAAAATGTCAGGTTTAAGAATAGTGAATGGTATACTAAGTTCGGATAGAAATATTGGAAAACATACATTTGTGAGTTCACAAGGTTGTAGCACTATTGATCTTGTTCTCTGTAAAAGTAATATGTTTCCGTTGATTCATAAGTTTGAAGTTTTAGATCATAACATTTTATCGGATCACCGTGTAGTAAAATTTAGTATTAAATGTAAAACTGAGATAGAGACATATCCTAATAGCAATAGCCACATGGAAAATGATACCAAAACAATACCATACATTTATAATAGAATAATGAAAAGAAAAAGGATTATATTAATGCATTAAAGTGTGAAAGTGTTATTAATACCTTTGAAACTATAAGTGGTTGTATTGATCAAAATCAAAACAGTGATTCATAAGACAGTTATTTTACCCAATTTTATGATGTAATTGAAAATATAAGTTCACCATTTTTCAAGAAAAAGATAGTTGTCAATACAATTTTTTTTGATAAAAATACTTTTAATTCTGCATATGTTGATAATGAGTGTAAATATTTAAGAAAATGATATTATATAAATCTAAATATGTACAGACATTACCCCTCAGCGGAGAATAGACAAAGCATGGTAGAATCTAGGAGTCTTTACGAAAGTACACAAGCAAAGACAATAAGTCAGATATAAGTAGTAGGGAGTTTTTAAACTATTTTAAATCAATTAATGATCCTAACTCTAGATTTTATCAAGCTGATGAAGATGTTTTGTGTAATCAGGACCGGTACTATATGGTGAATTAAATATCATGTTTAATGAGTTAAATGTAGCTTTTACTAATCAAGAAGTTATAAGTGCTTGTAAGCAAAGACATAATGGTAAATGGTGTCCAGACAACTCGCCCCATTGCCAACTCGCCCCAGGTAAACTCGCCCCCAAAATAGGACAAGTCGCCCCAAATTTATTGGACAACTCGCCCCAATTTATTTTCGTGTATGCAATTGTTTCACGATCAAACTTATTTTAAAATTGTTTTTTTTTTTTTTATATTTCATATAGAAAAACTGTATAATGATTTAATTGTTTACATACGAACTTATTTGATTGCTTATAATTATAAATTGAAATTAGCTTTCATAAACGTGCATTTGATTAAATTATCAATACAGTAATTCCTTTGTGTCAGCCCAGAGTCTGTGATTCGGGTAAGTGCTCGTTTTCAAATTTAATATAAAACTATTTTCAAAACGAGACATACTTTTTGCTGAAAAAAACATATCTACCCCTGCCTAAAAATAAAAATGAATAATAATATAAACATACAGCCTGAAATCAACTCTGAGATTTTAAAATTTAGTTCCTGCGAGGCTTTCTATCTTAATTTTAAGCCAATTTGTTTTAACATAAAAAACAACATAATTATTAATTTACGGACAATCAGTTTAGGCAAGATAATGGTTTTGCATAAATATATGTGATTGAGGCGCGATCGCATTCTCATCATATTAGACGATGTCAACAGTGGAGATTAAAAGCGTTAATTGGTATGAATGTGACACCAAATGTCTGAACATGTGTTGATAAGAGTGTCAATATAAGATAACACAAAATGACGCTGTTAATTGGTCCTCCAAAGTTCGTCAAATCAATCAGGATGTACAGATGTATGGTTGATTCCCGAGTCAGTTATACGTGAAAGTTTAATATTGATTCATCAATTTCATTACAAGTTTACAAAGAACTTTAACCTGTATTTGAAAAGTCTTTGTATTTAGATATTATTGACAATAAAAATACATTGAAATATCATAACACATCATTTGTTGATTAACAAGATGACCTTGGGCCCGAAGGCGTTCACCTGATACCCAAACGAACTAGACTATTCTGAAAAAGTGCAAGCTGATTCATGAATATTGGACCAAAAAAGTAACTTATAGAGTATTAACATGTTTTTTTAATTTAAATTTGAACTTGTGACCTAGTTTTTAGCTCACATGACCCAGTTTTGATCTCAGCCGAGATTTTATTAAAACAAATGTTCTGACCAAGTTTCATGAAGATTGGCCAATAAATGTCGCTAATATACCATCAACAAGTTTTCACTAAAGTCATATTAGGAAAACGGCCCCGCCCCCACGCGGCCATGTTTTTCAACGGGCCGGAATCATTTTCGAACTCAGCCTAGATATCATTAGAAATAATGTTCTGACCAAGTTGCATGAATATTGGATTAAAAATGTGACTTCTAGAGTGTTAACAAGGTTTAATTGTATATAGCCATATAAGGAAAAAAATGCCCTGCCCCCTGGCGGCCATGTTTTTCAACAGACCAGACCCATTTTCGAACTCATATAAGATATCATTAGAGCAAATGTTCTGACTGAGTTTCATTAAGTTTGGACAATAAATGTGACTCAAAGAGTGTTAACAAGGTTGTACTATAGCCATATAAGGAAAACCGCACCGCCCCCTGGCAGCCATGTTTTTCAACAGACCTGATTATTATTAGGACACATGTTCTGACCAAGTTTCATGAAGATTGGACAATAAATGTGACTTCTATAGTGTTAACAAGGTATAATTATAGCCATATAAGTAAATCTGCCCCGCCCCCTGGAGGCCATGTTTTTCAATAGACTGGAACCATTTTCGAACTCAGCCAAGATATTATGAGAACTAATGTTCTGACAAAGTTTCATGAAGATTGGAAATAAATGTGCCTCATAGAGTGTTTACAAGGTTAACTATAGCCATATAAGGAAATCTTCCCCGCCCCCTGGAGGACATGATTTTTTTCACCTACCAGAACCATTTTCAAACTTGTCCAAGATATCGTTGGGACACATGTTCTGACCAAGTTTCATGAAGATTGGACTAAAAATGTTACGTCTATAGTGTTAACAAGGTTTTACTAAAGCCATATAAGGAAACAATGCCCCGCCCCCTGGCAGCCATGTTTTTCATTAGACCGGAACCATTTTCAAACTCATCCAAGATATCATAAGAACTCATCTTCTGACAAAGTTTCATGAAGATTGGACAATAAATGTGACTAGAGTGATAACAAGTTTTACTATAGCCATATAAGGAAAATTGCCATGCCCTCTGGCAGCCATGTTTTTCAACCAACCGGAACAATTTTCGAAGTCGTCCAAGATATTATTGGGAAACATGTTCTGACCAAGTTTCATGAAGATTGGAAATAAATGTGGCGTCTAGAGTGCTAACAAGGTAAGTGTTATATAGATAGGTTTTATTCGGCACATACATGTTTAATAATAACATTTACAATTTTTACAGAAGCTTAAAACAAATGAACTTCAAAACAAACTCATATATTGAGCACAAAAATATCACAGATTAAATTGACTTCATGAGGTATAAATTTGAGATACATTTACATGTTGACGTTTTATGCTTCAGATGGAACTCAAGCTCTATTTCATTTATCAATTTGGTATTTCAGGCTGATAACTATTAGTTTATTATAGTGTGATATACGGACATGTTCTGCCAGGAAAGCCCTTGAAAGTATTGTGACTTATTTCCAAAGGGTCCTTTACATTACTGCTTCTTATAGCACAACAACTAAATTGCAGCTAGCTACAAACATATTATTTTAAAGGGTTATTAAATTATTTTATAATTGTGTTAGCAAATCTAGTGTTCATGAAATGAATATATGACTAACAATTTGAGCGAGCACTGGATTTAAAAATTGGTCAAAAAACAAACAACAACAACAACAACAATTAAACAACAAAAACATGGGATATCCAAACACTTAAAAATGAACATCGGATTTCTTAATAAAGTTTTCTTTCATGTACGCAGGACATTTGTCATAAAATACTTTATGTACATGATTTAGACTCAGTTGTTTGACTCTATCATTAAGTTTTAACATTCCTAGTTTGTGAAAATCTGAGCAGGTCAGTGTGGTTCTTGGTGGAACATTTAAAATGTATCGCACAACCTTGTTTTGAGTAATTTGCAATTTAGACTTAAGAGTTTCCCTAAGTTATTATTCCAGGCCGAACATGCATAGTCAAATAAGCACTAAAATAATGAATTGCAGAGGGTTTTCCTGGTGTTAAAATCGAGTACACGGTTGTGTCTATACATGAACTTAAGTCTCGAATTGACCTTACTGATGATGTCGTTTGCACATTTTTTACCTGACAGGGAGTTATCTAAAACATGACCTAAATATTTCACCGATTGTTGAGACTTTATAGCTTGATTATTACATGTGACTGAGAAGTTTTCAACCTTTTTAGTTTTCCGTTAACTTCCAAAAAGTATACATTCTGTTTTACCCATATGAAGAGACAACTTGTTGTCAACTAGCCGGTTATTGCAGTTTGCTAACTCACATCCTAATTTTTTACTTATAACATTTGGATCTTTATGTGAGAAAATTATGGCGCTATCATCAGCATATAACATTAGTTTGCAATCTTTGCTTATACTTTTTCCATATCATTGACATAACATAGAAAAAGAAGAGGTCCCAAAATACTACCCCGAAGTACACCACATGTTACTGTTTCCGAGTCTGAGAATGTATCATTTACATGCATTGTTTTTGCTTTCTCCCTGTTAGGTATGATTGAAACCACTCTACAGATTCCCATGGTCTTAAGTTTTTCACACAGTATAGTGGGATCTACTGTGTCAAATGCTTTTTGTAAATCAAGCATGACCATGCCTGTGTATAACCCTTTAGCAGTTTGTGATTTGATGAAATCTGTTAAGTGTACCAAACATGATTCAGAAGAAAGATTTGTTCTCAAACCTGATTGAAACTGATAAAGTATATTATTTTTCNGAAGATCGGACAATAAATGTGGCCTCTAGAGTGTTTACAAGGTTTTA
>VMBQ01011992.1:0-12742 GCA_007657795.1 Dreissena rostriformis | reverse complement strand
TTTTTTTTATCTGGAATTTGATTGCAAGGTAATTATTATGTTAAGTTTAGAAGTATTTTTTTTTTATTAAATGTGAAAAGACGTTGCCATGGGTGTCACGCACTGTAAGCCGATGACGTCAAGCTGTTACCATCGCAGAGTGTTGAGCATGTGGGCGTTTTGTTTGTTGCACTTTGTGTAAACTAGACACCGTGAAGGCGCGAAAAACCGGATTGAACTGAATTCTATTGTGATAGTTCGTAATCGTTTGTTAATTTTTTTAGACACCATATGACACCTATAACATTCGAACACTCGGTAGATTCTTTCTGCAAATTGGTACCGACTTGCCATAAAAAGAAAAAAAGACTTTATTTATTCATTATCACTTTTACATGAAATGGATCAATACCATACGTTTATGTTCAATTATTTTATTTTTAGCGAACACGATGAACACCGCGTTTCATATAATGGGTCCGCGTTGATTCGCGGTGTTCGCCTTATGGCAAACGGCCCCCGCGACATTTGATCTGAACACCCAATTGCCAATTACCTTGTTGATAAAAAACGAATTTTCCGTCAATAAAATGCAATTACTTTACCCCTTAGCAGCCGAGAAATGGGGGGGGGGGGCGCTATTATTTTGATCACTCCTTCATTTTATAATACGATAGGGGCGCGTTTATTAGGATAAATACGGTATCCGAAATATAGTACATCGAGTAAATGACCGATTTCATTTCAGAAATTGTTGGTATCTTAATTAAAAAATATCCTTCACAGAACATTATAATAACGAAACTATTTAACAAAAATGCTCACAAATGCCTGTTGAAACAAGTTTTCATGTGTTTTTGTGGAGAAATTATAAAATGTGAATAAATGCTTTTGCCATGGCAGAGACGTAGATAGATGTCTCTGGCCATGGTATTGATTAAAGAAATAGCAGAGAATATTATGTAATTTTTATATAGCACCAATAAATGTAAAATGTTTAATTATTGCCTTTAATCACACCGATTGTGCTAAAACAATTGGTTCTTACCTTTTTGATTGTCATTGTTGTAAACAGACTTTAATCTGATTCGTATATTGTGACAAACACTTCACACTAAAGCGCAAATTTGGTACATTTCAATATTGTCTTATCTCTGAAGCAATAAAACTGTCGGCCAATTAAGATTACTTGTAACAACACCTTAATTATCACCATTACATGCCACTTTGCAGCAGTCGGCATGCTCCATTGATTTCAGCAGTAATGGTTACGTCATGGAAATCTATAGAATAAGGCTGCCATAAACCGGCTGGTAAACAGAGCGTTTTATGTCATTTAAGGAAATATAACGCAGAAAAAATGTGGATTTTCGCAAATTCGCCATTTGAGAAAATCTGGCGCCAGATCTTTAAATTTGGGGCCATTTGCGACAATGGCGATCGACAGTGGGAACCCTGCATGCCACAACAGTATATTACAAAATAGTACATGTCTCAACAGTACATGTCACAACAGTACATGTCAAAACAGTACATGTCACAGCAGTATATGCCACAACAGTATATGACACAATAGTACATGTCTCAACAGTACATGTCACAACAGTACATGTCACAACAGTACATGTCACAACAGTACATGTCACAACAGTATGTGCCACAACAGTATGTGTCAGAACAGTACCTGTCAAAAAAGCACATGTCAAAACAGTACCTGTCACAATAGTATATGTCAAACCAGTGTATGTCACAACCTTATGTGTCACAACAGTATAGTATGTGTCACAACAGTTAATGTCACAACAGTACCTGTCACAACAGTACATGTCACAACAGTACATGTCACAACATGATGTGTCATAACAGTACCTGTCACAGCAGTTCATGTCTCAACAGTACCTGTCACAACAGTACCTGTCACAACAGTACATGTCACAACAGGATGTGTCACATCAGTATGTGTCACAACAGTACATGTCACAACAGTACATGTCACAACAGTACATGTCACAACAGGATGTGTCTCAACATGTTCTGCCAAGACCATCTTAAAATTGAGAAAAAAAGGATTTAGCTGCAAACTGCACTTACATTATTGTACATTAGTATTATTTTCCCAGAGCGCGGCCCAAAATATTATACATATAGACAATTCTATATAAAAGTTAATAGTTAAAATATTGTATTTTTGACTTCAGGTTGGTGAGAGTCTGCTGTATCACTGGAAAAACTTCCCTATTGTCCTGCCACCCTCCCTAACCAGCCATGGATATGAAAAGGTACACCGGTTAGCACAGGCCAGCAATGTGTGAATCTTAACCCAGAGCGTGCAATAATAGTTACAAGATCATATGAGACTTGCTCTGAGAAAAGGGGGTCAAATGCATGTGCGTAAGGTGTCGTCCCAGATAAGCCTGTGCAGTCGGCACAGGCTAATCAGGGACAACACTTTCTGTTTTTATGATATTTTTGGTTTAAAGAAAGTCTCTTCTTAGCAAAAAACTAGTTTAGGCGAAAAGTTGTCGTCCCTGATTAGCTAGTATGGACTGCACAGGCTAATCTTGGACAACACTTCACACACATGCATTAAACCCCCCTTTTCACAGAGCAAGGATCATATGTTTAGAAAAGTCTTATTTATAAAGAAGATTTACAGACAAATTTACCATGCGTATGGTCATTTTAGGTGGAATGATTTAGAGACTGAAAATATTGCACGATATTGTATGTGAAGAACACACTTAGCTATGAAATGCCTGCTTTTGTTCAATAACAAACCAATATGGTGCCAATATGAACATATTATAAAGGTAATTCATTAGTACGAGTTTTTATATTGACAAATCTCTTGTGCATAATCTGACTCATAAATTCACAATAACACATTCTTAATTGTAAGTATTATTTAATGAAATCCTGTATTTCAAATGTTTTTTGCAAGTATTTAAGTGTTTAAAATGATGTGTAAATTTGAAATGTAGAAAGAAAAAAAATCTGTTGTGGAGATGGATGTTTAAACTCCTGTTTGTTTGTCTTATTTTTCATTCGAGCCCCACTCTGTAAAAAAGGGTTTTAATGCATATGCTTTAAGTGTCATCCCAGATAGGCAGTGCAGTATGCCCAGGCTGATCAGGGACGACACTTAAAGCTTCTATTGTATTTTTAGCTTAAAGGAAGACTCTTCTTGACAAAAATCTAGTTTAGGCGGAAAATGTAGTCCCTGATTAGCCGGTGCGAACTGCACAGGCTAATCTGGGACGACACTTAATGCACATGGATTAAAGCCCATGTCTCAGAGCACAACTCTTTTTCATTTGCTCATATTTCCGTACACTTGATTTACAGATTGACTACAGAGACTTGTTCAAGGCGCCAACCTTCGATGAGTTGGAACAGGTCGCCACGGATACCTACGGTGACCTCAAGAAACTGGGAGAGTGGCAGCTGAAGAGTGTATGGGAGAGGGGGTGAGTGTACTAAACTAAGACAACCCTTGTCTTCACTTTCTTTTTTCATTTCAGGCTTGCTCTGGGAAAAATGCTTGTGTAAAGTGTCCTCCAAGATTAGCCTGTGCAGTCCGTAGCTAAATAATTACAATATTTTCAATTAATGGGCTCAACATTTTTCGGACAGGCAACTAGTTGAAACTAATTTATACCAGCGATAATTTTACGCATATGGTTCTGTACACTGTAAAACGGTTTTGAGACAACATTCAAAGATGGTCTTAAACTGTCAAGAAAATGGGGTTTAATGCATGTGCGTAAAGTTTTGTCCCAGATTAATATAATCAGGGATGACACTTTTTATGATTTTTTTCGTTTAAATAAAGTCTCTTCTTAGCAAAAATCCGGTCTAGGCGGAAAGTGTCGACCCTGATAAGCCTGTGTGGATTGCACAGGCTAATTTGGGACGACACTTTATGCACAAGCATTAAACCCCCTTTTCACAGAGAGAGGCTCATATTAATGTTTGATTTCAGTCAGTTTGATGTGGCCAGTGTCAACTTTCCCGGCCAGTCTCACACATGGAGGGTGACCAGGCTGCTCCAGAAGGGGACACAGAATGCCAATGATTCACTACTGGGGGTAAGCAAAGGCCCATACTTGTGGGAAAGAACAGATCACAATAACCATTGAGCCTCCTTCTGGGAAAATGGGCTAAATGCATTGTCATTAAGTGTCATCCCAGATTAGCTAGTATGCACAGGTTAATCTGGGATGACACTTGCCACCCTAAATGGATTTTTGCTTCGAAGCTTCCTTTAAACCAAAAATACCATAAAAGTGGAAAGTGTCATTCCTGTGCATGATATACTTTTGTAGTTATTACCCTTTGTTTATTTTCATTCTTATGTTTTGTTCGGAGTCATATCTCTTAAGACTATAAAAGCTTTGAGACATAATTGATCATTTGTAATGTAAGCAGTCATCAGGCGACTCATCTTACTTTGGACGTTCTAGTTTGAATACATGTTAGCTAGTTATGCTTTTGTCTATATTTAGGGAATATATAACATGACTTTAGTATGCCGGTGTCTTCTTTTGCTGGAGTTGATTGTGAATTTTATGAGCTGCCAGGGAATTCTGTACTTTCGTTACACATTCTTATTTTGCTAAAGAATACCACATTATTTGTAAATAATAAATATTCCAATTTAGACAAGTGATGAACATTCTGGGAAAACAGGGCTTAATGCATGTGTGTAAAGTATTTCCCAGATTAGCCTATGCAGCCAGCACAGGTTAATCAGGGACAACGCTTTCTGCTTAAAGGGGATTTTTGTTAAGAATAGACTTCCTTTAAACGAAAAATACCATAAAAGCGGAAAGTGTCGTCCCCGATTAGCCTGTGCGAATAAATCTGGGACAACACTTTACGCACATGCATTTAGCCCTGTTTTCCCAGAGTGAGGCTCATTCATTGGTTGTTTGCAGGACATGGCGTTGGCGCTTCGTCTGCTGATCATCACGGCTAAGAACAGATTCATCTCCTCTTCCTTTAGCCTCTCACAGTCCTTGAAAAGCTGGGGAACTGGAATGTGGAAGCTTATGGGTAAGCTGGGGCACTGGAGTGTGGAAGCTTATGGGTAAGCTGGGGCACTGGAGTGTGGAAGCTTATGGGTAGGCACAAGATTGTGGTCCATAGGACATAAGGTTAACAACCATGTATTTGAGCCTTGCTCTGGGAAAATGGGGTTTAAGGCATGTGCGAAAAGTGTCATCCCAGATTAGCCTGTGCAGTCCGCACAGGCTAATCAGGGACGACACTTTCATCCTAAACTAGATCTTTGCTAAAAAGAGACTTCTTTGAAACCAAAAATACCATAAAAGTGTAAAGTGTCGTCCCTAATTAGACTGTGCGTATTGCACTGGCTTATATGGGAAGACACTTTACGCAAATGCATTAAACCCCTTTTTCCCAGAATGAGGCTCTTTTTAACGGGGCCACTGGACTAAAAATCAGATTATTATGGTTTGGTTCCCAGCCCAGCCACATTATTTGTGTGGAGATTGGTTGTGAAATTATTTCTGTAGCCGATATCCGATTCCTCTAATTCCAGTTGGAACGTAGTTAGTTACTGGCATAAGTATGTGAATTTAGTACTGGTAAACCATCTAAGCCAGGAAATGTATGAGTAGGTTATATGATATGACTGAAATGCTGAAATACTGTTAAACAGCAAAAAATCCAAACAAACAGTGAACAAATAGCGAACAAACAGTGAACATTTAAACTCCTTATATTTTTATATCCTCAAAGTAAGGCATTTACTAGTTGAATTGTCTGTCTGTGGGTGTTGTTTTTTTTACTGGGTCCATGTATCCGGATTTCTTTTCTGTAACTAAGACATGCCTGGGTGGATTATAATATAACTTTTGAGTATTATTCCCCATTACCAAGGATAATCTCTCTAATGGTCCGTGGTTGGAGGTCAAGGTCACAAATCAAAGCTAAAGATACATGAATTATTGTTTCTTCTTGGTAACTTTTTAATGCCTCAGAGGAAGTTAATATTACTTGATTATTAATATCCCTACAGATGATGCATTACATACAATGCTCATCGCTTCTCTGTGAAAGGTCAAGGTCCCAATTCAAGGTCATGGATCACTAACTTTAATTTCCCTTCTGTAATTATGAAATAAAAGGAGGAATTTAAGATCAACACAATTTAATATCAAAGTTGATGAATTTTGTTTATGGTTTTTCTTTTTCTGTTACTTTTTTACCACCTCCCCTGACAAGCGCATACTTTGGGGGCATATGTCACATCAGTATTAGTTATCATAGTTTTTGCTTAACAATACAGTGAGTGTAGTGATGATATGCATATAGTGATTTGAAGTGGTTGTAAATTATGCACAATCAAGATTAAGGTACATAGGTTTCCTAGGAACAACATTAATATTGCCTTAATAAACCTCACATTTCAGACTCATTCACCTAAATGGACTTAAGTTTACTCTCATCACAATCAGCAATTCAATGAATGATGGGAAGTTAAATGAAATTTGTTTAATAGTGTATTTTCAAGAAGGGCAATTTTACTTTCTTAGAGAATGGCGGTTTTTCACAAATTTGAGAAGTTTGCAATTCAACTTTTCACAATTTAAAGAAGTTGGTAACTCAAATTTTCACAATTTAAACAAGTTTGTGACATATTTTTTCACAATTTTGAGCAGTTTGTGACTCATTTGTTCACAATTTTGAACAGTTTGCGACTCATTTTTTCACAAATGCATGGGCCAAGGCCGCTTCACATAAATAGGGGAAAAAGCCCTGTCAAGTATTTCCTATTTTCTGCAGATATTGTTTTCGGAATGCCTTCAACTGGGAGTGGAGATTTGGCATTAAAAATGCGCGTAGAGAGGCAGAAATATCTCATAGCAGAACTGGACATAAAGGTACTTCTAAGATGAATGTCTCTCATAAGATGAAATTTTATGGAGGTGAATGTATCTAATTCGCACTGTCTCTAGATGAGGAGACGTATGAAATATGTCCCAATCTTTCTTTCCGATTATTTGTACATAAAATTAGTAATTGATCTCTAAATTTCCTGTCAAGTTTCTACTTTGTCAGAATAGTTTCCCATACAAGCTTTGAGTGTTTACAATATTTATATTTGCAGCCAACGTAAAATAACCTGGTACTATCAACCTTACATTATTGCTTTTAGCCTTAAAGTTTCATAAACAAATATATAACTTTAATACGTTTAAAACTAACAATTTTATTTCTTTCAGCCCAGTCATCGCCACAGCTTTGCAAAGTTTTCTCAGTTTGTGAAAGATTTTAGCCACCTTTCCCCCCGGGAACGCTACAAGGTATTTGAAACAACAATGTTTTATATTTACTATTCTCGTGTTAATTATCCTCACATATAGTACCAACATGGCAATATATCTGAAGGGTAGCAGTTGTGTATTGGATAGAGATTGTCTCAGCCTGATGGCTGGGAGGTCCCATGTTCAATACACAATTAGAGAACATTTTCCTCATCTTTCTGACACCAAGTTCTGTTTTTTTCTCTGTAAACAAACTTTAGAGTATCTCTTTAAAATTCAGGCTTTCAATGCAATCAAGAACTCAAGCTTAAAAAATAAGCTTAAACTAAGTTTGCATAGTTTAAAGGTGAATGATTCATTTAACTGTATGTTCATGAAACAATGGCTACACTGAGCTCCACCCTTTTCAGAAAGGTGAATTGAATCCCCCTGCCATTCCATACATCTACCAAACACCCACGGGACAGGATATAGATCTGAGGTTACTTAATAAAGGTATGCAATTTGGCAAGAAAGCCATTTAAAAAATAAAATGCTTTATTTATTCATTTCCAGCTCGCCTGCATACATAAATGAACTATTTTGAGCCCTACCACTTAATTGTTTGTCAGCTCCATGTTCTTGTGAAGGTTTAAGTGCAACAAGTCCATTTCACTTTTTCTACTAGCAATATTTAATTGAAATTTTACAAATGTGTACAGGACATTGTTTGAGGTTTATGACCACAGGTCATAACTCTGACTTGCAATTAAGGAAGATTATGCCTGTTTTTACTAAGAAATTAAAATTCATGTGCAACAACTCCATATAAATTTATCTACATAAGATATTAAATTACTTAATACATGTATTTGGGGCCATTGTTTATTGTAACTGACCAAGGACCATAACTCTGATATGCAACTAGGCAAATTTATGCCCCTTATATTCTTTGAATATTCAGGTTAATGTTTGTGTATCTATTAAGATATCAATACATGAACTTGGGATGATAATATTAGGTCACTGGCCATATTTGTTGGTTTCTTTAGATTATTGATTTTGATTCACAAGTGATAATAGAAAATATGCAATTTCTATCAACATGAATCTATAATTTACCAAAAAACCAACACATTTTCTTTTTACTTAACACCATTTCCACTGTTTTTATGTCCCCGGTAGGGTAGCATATAGTGATCGCACTGTCCGTCTGTCCATCCGTCCGTCCGTCTTGTCTGTCCTTCTGAAATTCTGTCACACTTGCGTTTAGGTTTCAAAAATTGGTCATAACTTTTGCAATATTGATCATTGCAACTTTATATTTGGCATGCATGTGTATGTCATGGAGCTGCACATTTTAAGTGGTGAAAGGTCAAGGTCATCCTTCAAGGTCAAAGGTAAAAACAAAAACAAAAAAACAAAAAATCAAAGCGGTGCAGTAGGGGGCATTGTGTTTCTGACAAACACATCTCTTGTTTACATTTTAAAAGAGCGGGTTAATAAAGCTTGAATAATAACGTCATGAAATAAAAAAGGACCTCATTTCATATTAAAACATTGGAGAATATTGATAATTTTCACTGCTATTTTTCACTGTTTGAAACATTGAATTATTGTCGCTGATATTTCCCTATAAACCACAGAAAAGCATTAAATAAAACAGTATTTCAGTCAATTATATCATCCTTTTGTAATGTAGAAATTTAAACTGCTAAACATTGCTGAGATAGGAAAGGAAAGTGTGAAAAGGTTAACTGACCTTTTACAATGTGACTGTAATTTTGTACAAAACGGTGAAAAATCCAAATATACCAAGAAAGAAAGCACTTTACACTATACCCCATATTGGTGTATTTTCTGTCATGTATGCGCAGATGTGTTGAACCACTGCCTGCCGGTGCTTAGCAATATCCTGGACCGAGAGAGTCAGGGCTGGTACATCAACTACAGGCACAAGCTGCTACTCAAACTAAAAGGTATAGTTGCTACTGGTTACCAAGGAAGAATGTGAACGTAGTTCATCAATATTTAAGCCTTGCTCTAGAAAAACGGGGTTTAATGCATATTCGTTTAATGTTATAGCCTGTGCACAGGCTAATCAGGAACAACATTTTTGGACTCAACTAGATTCTGGTTTAGATGAGACTTTCTTTAAACAAAAAATACAATAAAAGCGGAAGGTGTCGTCCTTGATTAACCTGTGCAGATTGCACAGGCTAATCTTGGATGAAAATTTGCGGACATTCATCAAAACTCTGTTTTTTTAGAGCGAGGCTCATTTACTAAAAACTTTTGAACTCCTATGAGCACAACCACGTTTAAATTGTTTCCTGCACTCATATTCAGTTTTGTTTAACTTAAATGTATTTAAGTAGGATATTCTGTATTCTTTTTCGCTTGATTCATGCCCGTGGCGTGGACAAATATATTAATTGTAATGGTAATTTTAAATAAACAGATGCGTAAAGGTCAATGTCGATTTAGTGTTGGCAAGCTATGCTTCTAGATTTTCCATGTTTGCTGGTGTTTTTAGTTGTTAAACTTCTGTCTAAATCTCTTAGAAACAGCATACCAACTGTCACTGAAAAACAAGCATATATCCAGCTACATATGAGTCTATGTATAAATATGTTATTCAGAAAACTAAATATCTGAGTTATGCTAGCAACATTTGATGGGCAAGAATATTAGACCTGATTCTACTTTATTAACATGACTGCCATGATCATTAGTGTTTTGGTTGGCAATATAATTAACTTTCTGTAAAACAAAAAGCATATGAACCATTGGTTATCAAGAAAGATTGTTTGAACAGTGAATATTAAGCTAAGGAATGGTCACAATTACACTCAACAGATTTGCATAAGTTTACATATTTGTTTTAGCTGTTGTTGTTTTTTTTTGTTACACAGCTGTATACATGTATCTGTTTTGTTCTGCTTCTTTTCTGTAAGTTGTGTTGTTTTATTTCAGGGGATGGTCTGACCAATGAAGAAATATCTAAGGTGAGGGCAGAGCATTCTATTAACTATAGAATATTGAGGTCTTATAAAGACCTTTCCACCAAATACTTACAAACAAAAGTACTTTTCTGAAATCCTTTCAAAAAGGCTTCGTCTTTACCAAAAATAAAATGATCCACACCCTGGGAAAATGGGGCTTCATGCATGTGCGTAAAGTGTCGTCCCAGATTAGCCTGTGCAGACTACACAGGCAAACCAGAGATGACTCTTAACGCTTAGACTGGAATTTCGTTCAGAAGAGATTTCCTTTAAACAAAGAATTCCATAAAGGCGGTAAGTATTCCAGATTATCCTTTGCAAACTGCATAGGCTTATCTGGGACGATACTTTATGAACATGCGTAAAGCCTAGTTTTCCTAGATCATGAAATAAATACATATTGTCATAAGTCAAATAATAACAATTTGGTTATCATTAATAAAAAATGTCTATGTGCACCATTGCTTGTGATGCCGTGGGAGTAATTAGTGAAAGTACACAAACTTTTTAGATCTTCCATGCATACAGTTAAGTAAACTGTTATGCCCTGCCAAAGGAGAAGGGATAAAGAATTTGCATTGTCTGTCCTTCCGTCATTCCATCTNGGGGGGGGGGGGGGGGGGGGGGGGGGGGGGGGGGGGGGGAATCCAGTTAACAAATTTGCTTTTTCAGTGCATTAAATGTTTTTTTTTCATCTTTCTAAGAAGTATTTATTTATTTAGTATGGTCTTAGGCTAAACAAAGCAGCAGTAAGAAGTATTGTTGTATTGACAGATTTGGTCAATTGACTTACAAGTTTATGATGTGTTTCTCTATGAACAATTCTATAATTGTCCTACATGTTTACATTTGAGCCTCACTCTGGGAAAATGGGGTTTTATGTATGTGCGTAAAGTGTCGTCCCAGATTAGCCTGTGCATTTTGCACAGGCAAATCAGGGATGACATTTTCCACCTTAACTTGATTTTTACTATGAAGAGACTTCCTTTAAACAAAAAATACAGTAAAAGCTGAAAGTTTCGTCCCTGATTAACCTGGGATCGCACTTTTTGAATCTGCATTCAACCCCATTTTCCCAGAGGGTTGTTCTTTTATTTATTGAGGATTGTCTCTGACTGAACAATTCCGCAATAAGAAGTATTGAGGTATTTCAAGATTTGGTCAATTGACTAACAAGGTTATTATGTGATTCTATAAGAAAAAGTTTGCAAATGTCCTACATGTTCACATTTCAGAGGGTCAATGAGTTGGTGAAGGAAGAGTACCTGCACAGGGTGTACAAGGCAATACTGAACAACGCGGAGCTGGAGAGTAGGGAAGCGGGAATCGGTAAGAGTACTGTGTAACCTTCTCAGAGTGATCTGGGCATCTTGTATGCTAATTGTATTTGCAAAAGACTTGTCTAATTTGGCGCTCATTTTGTGTTTTCCTCTATCTTTACACGTTGATATCATCTTATCAGAGCTGTATACTTTTTACGGATGACACTTTAAGCCTAAATTGGATTTTCACTAAGAAGAGACCTTCTTGAAAAGAAAAATCCATAAAAGTGGAAAGTGTCGTCCCTGATTAGCCTGTGCATATTGCACAGGCTTATCTAGGACAACTTTTTACACACATACAGATCAAAGCTGATTTACATTCTTGTACCGTTATTTCCTGTGCCCAGGAGGCCTCCTTGTTCAGCAGGCAAAGGCTGTGATGTTGATGATGAAGGCCATCCAGAACATCGAAACGAAAATGGCAAAATGGGGTTTAATGTGCGTGTGTAAAGTGTCATCCCAGATTAGCCTGTGCAGTCTGCACAGGCTTATCAGGGACGCAACTTTCCGCCTAAACTGGATTTTGGCTAAGAAGAGACTTTCTTTAAATGAATAATCAATGAAAGCAAAAAGTGTTGCCCTTCCCCACAGGCTAATCTGGGACAACGCTTTACGCACATGCATTAAATTCTGTTTTCCCAGAACAAGGCTCATTTCTCTACTTGTACCGTTATTTCCTGTGCCCAGGTGGCCTCCTTGTTCAGCAGGCCAAGGCTGTGATGTTGATGGTGAAGGCCATCCAGAACATCGAAAATAAAATGCAGACTTACAAGGGCCAGGTACGCAGAAAACATGTGGCTTGCAGGATTTAGTTTTAAACAGTTTTTACACATTTATACCCATTTATTTATCCTGGATAGCAAAAAACTACAAAAGCTGCTAGAGATACTTTCAAGTTGGTTTCCAAATTAAAAGAGATTGGTTTAAAGTCATATATGGGTAATTTAATGTGACATATTAGAATAATTGTAAATTGTGCAATGATACAGTACAGCTCACGTAAAACCAACAATGTCTGCGGCTATGCCGCGGACAAATTCTTCTGTTTACGAATTTTCGCCGCGTGCGCAACGAATATTAACTCGGCATGTTTCTGCCTCGGCATCGATTCGTAGAGTCACGCCGCATCTTTACATGCGGTGATTCGCCGAGTGTAAATATTAAC
>VMBQ01011991.1:0-20874 GCA_007657795.1 Dreissena rostriformis | reverse complement strand
CTTGGTATTACTGAAAGACGAAACACGTTATCTGGATGGAAATGTCGTGTGCATGTCGAATTTACCGCGCGAATAGTATTAACGGGTAATGGACATTTGGAGCACATATTATATATTGATGTTGATTTTTGGACAGTAAAATAGGCACCCTTCGACTATTTGAACTTCTCGAAACATAAATGTCTAACGACAATCCTATTTCTCTGCAGAACTATATGAATTATATATACAGCTTTCATGGCAGTGCTATAATCTTTTATTTCTGGTCCACAGTCACAGTGTATGCTATGCAACACTACCACTTTCATGTCAAGGAACCATTAATAATCAATAACATCTTAGGTACATAGTTGTATGTGAAATATCTAGTGTTAAGACGATGTACACTGTGCAAGGTTGAATAAATATTTGTCTTGTCTTGTCTTAGTAACTGCTATTCAAAGAAAGACAAACTTTATTTTAAGATCAGTTTTAAATTCATGCAAACAATATATTGAAATAAAGAGTGCATTCATGCAACAATATTAACACCAAATACTGATATTTATTGTTATCAAGAAAAGAAGAGTGTGTGTATTAATGAGATGAAGCTGATTCTTTTTGATGTTTTGTTTAATATTCTGCTTCAAAAAATACAGTTCTTTATATCTGGTATACATCCAATTATTGAGTAGTTAATGCTAAAAAAAATGGAAACGAATCCTCTTGTAATGCGTTTAAGTTTCAGTGTGATGCCATGGTTAATGATTATTTAGATCTAAATGTGTGGTGAATATCTTAGGGCCAATTGAGAAATTAAAGCTCCTTAAAACCGGTTTAAGTACCCAACAGGGTTCGAATTGGCCGTTCTAATGCGTTGACAACAATTTATTTTTTTTATTTTTTGTAAAGGTCTGTTCTATGATATTCGTGTCGACAATTGTGTAAATGTACCTCGTCCTAATTGTATTATAAACCTCACAATATATGAAAAACGATATGTCAGTAATATGTTGTTTATATACATTTGAGATAATCGTTTAATAATATGTTTTTTAAAGGATTGGTAAACAAACATATCTCTTTTTTAACTCATAATAACAATTTCTTTTACCAGCACTCATTTTTATGCGCAGTTGTAAAATTTTAACTGAATTCTGGCTGAACGTTGGAATATGCATTCTTTTCATACGTGTCTTTATAAACGAGAATTTCCGTCAAAATGCAGCTTCAACCTCGATCCAGCCTCAGGAAAGTTGCATGATTGTCCTACCGGGTTTATTTCGAAAACATCATGAACAATATATTTTTTCATCTTTATATCGACTTCACATTGATAAAATACATTTATATATATATAACGTCATAAATCAAGCGAAAATAACAAGTTAAACTTATTTTGTTTAAATAAAAAGGTTTACTGAATGAAAGTGGGATAAATAGAATAATAGGTAAGTGTTGATTATGATCAGGTTTATCATGCTCGGCACGAAAACGAAAAAGCACTCGCCAAGGCTCGTGCTTTTTTTTTCTAAGCATCGCATGATAAACATGATCTATAATCAACACTAACCTATTATTCTCTATGTATATATGTATGTTTACGCGGTCTCATAAAATATAAATGTCTGAGATTGTATCAGCTAATTTGCAATCGTCTAGACAGGTCTGAAAAATGACATTCTGGATTATTTTTAATGGAAACGAAAACACTTTTCTGCGTTTCTCCTTTTTAGTATATTCGTGCATATTTATATTTATTAAATACGAGCAAACATTATACTTAATATCTTCGACGTTTTATGCAGTTTTAGTTATATTCGATTGACAAAAATAAAATGCATCGTAATGCAGCAATACCAATTAAACATTTTCGCTGGCAAACTTATTTCTATATCTAAATTGTAAAAATGTGTTCAACCGTATGTGACGCGCCAAATTAGATTTATCGTCTCTTGTGATATTGATTCGGCCCATACAGGGTTGGATCTTCATAAAAGTGTTTATCGACGATGGCAATAAATATGATCCTGTGAACAATTGTTAGTTTACCATACCAATCTAATGATACATATCAGTTTGTATGTATGCCAACAGACACAAGCAGACCATTACACTGTTATGGGTGTAAAAATGGTCTTTAAAATAGATGCAACATTACTGTGTTCCTAAATGTTTATGTGGGAAAAGAATATTGATGTTTCTATTATATTAAAACTCTAGATGAAATACGGCTCACGAAACTGATGTAATTTAATGTCGTCTTATGTTCAGTATGAACATGAAATTTGTTCTTTAGTTGAAAATAAACATTGAGCTGATATCAATATAAAAGTTGGGCGCCGCCAGAGATTAATGAGATGAATGTAATCAATACGGTGGTCGATTGGTATAATGCAAATACATCGGCCATATTTTTACAATATAGATGAAGTCAATTACTATTTCTATTCCTAAGATTTAAAACAACATCAGCAGTAACAACGACAAAATTTCAAATAGCCCTTGAAGTCTCGAGCTAAGACACCCCTGTATTTGCAAAATTTGTTTGCTTTTCATACTTACAGAACATTGTCTATGGACGTTTGTTCAGTATTGACGACGAACAAATATATTTGTGGATGTTTTAGGTTTTCTTCGTGGGTTGTGAAAAATGTCGGAGGTTTTTTCGTGGGAATTGTATTTTGAAAATGTTTACCATATGTGTCCAGACATTGCTTGTATATTGGACGAAATGTAGACGGTCGTAAGTACGTTCTCGGGATGAAACATGTGTAATCTCTTAATAAACGCAGGTCCCTTGATGATTGTTAACCAGTGTGCCTATCATAATGCATGGTAATTATAACTTAAGTTTGCTCTGAATGCTTAAAATACAGTTTTCGCAATTCAATGTCATTTGCAAACTTACTGAGTTGATGAATTCGCAATTTGGGAAATTTAATGTTGTTATAAAATGTGGATGGATCGGTTTAGTTTGTGTTTTTAATAGTTTCTTTTCATTTTGTATGTTTGACTATGATTAAAAGAAACAATTCTTTATTTTCTCGACCATTAACAAGCTTACTTAAATTCTGAGTTTTCACCTTTTCATTTACTACTTAATAGATATCGCTAAAACTTTCAAAGTTAAATGATCTTCATGTTTAGATGATTGTTGAGAAACTAATTTTGGCTGCAACGAGTTTTGGCAGACGAACTGCCCTTTGTCTGTTTCGCACAATAAAAAATCTTATAATTAGGTGTTTAACTCCTGTTTACTACTTGTTGGATCTCGCTTTAATTTTCACAGTGGAATGAACCTAATGTTTAGATGATCGCAATGAAAGGTAGTTAGGCTGCGTCGTGTGTGTGCTGCATTTTAGTCATTTGTCTGTTTTCCCACTTTTTCCATTACGGAGTCCCACAATTTAGTTTTTTCTTCTCCTCTTGCGATATAACAAACTAATGAAGTTACATAGTACATTACAAATAGACAGTCACACAGTGATCAAATGCGGATCTTTTAACCAAGATAGAAGATTGACTGAGATACCACTTTGTCGGAGCGTATTAATTAGTCCTTCGTGCCGTACTCTATCAAATACCTTTGAAATATGACATCTTACGGCTATTATCTTTTTACCTTCATCGAATGCTTTACACAAAGACCAAACATGCATTAATATATATTTATCATTGACTAATCTGCGTTAGTATTTGAAAAAAAAACAATTAATTAAAATATATGAACAATCAAATTATGAAATACTATATTATTTCCAATGATATTATAATTTAATCTACCTGTTTCAATAGTAAATTTCAGTGAAATTATATTGTGATTTTAAATATATTTAAGATCTATTTATAGCGTTGTTAGGATCCGCTTTCGTTAGATTTCATTTCAATTAATTTTATGTTATTCATACGGCTATTATCTTTTTACCTTCATCAAATGCTTTACACAAAGACCAAACATGCATAAATATATAGTTATCATTGACTAATCTGCGTTAGTATTTAAAGAAAAACAATTGATTAAAATATATGAACAATCAAATTATGAAATACTATATTATTTCCAATGATATTATAATTGAATCTTCCTGTTTCAATAGTAAATTTCAGTGAAATTATATTGTAATTTTAAATATATTAAAGATCTATTGATCTGTTGATGTTCGGAACATTATTATATGTGTTTGCGGGTAACGTTTATCAAACAGCTACTAAAATGTTGTTACGAATGAATTTTTAAGAGATTGGACAAATTAATATAATTTAAGGAATCAAAAGTTAAAATATTTAGTATCTCTTTTGTCATATATTTTTACTAATACATTTTATTAATATATATTCAAATCATTATATTCATCATAATGATATTCAGTAATCTGTTTTAACGCGCCATATGCTCATCACTTTTTTCACTTTTCAAAGGATTTCCCTTTAAAGTATGCGCAGTTTACAACAACATTACCTTTCGTAATATAGGTTGTGCGAAACGTTTCCTAAGTTTATACATTTAGATATGTTATGTTTATCTTTAAAACATGTTTTGCTAACGTTACAACCGTGAAATCCACATAAACATAATATTCAAATTGATGATGTTCCAGAACCAAGAACACACACAATGTGTTAGATTGGAAAATAAGATAACAAGACCGTTTTAAATGTATACTGAGACAATACTTGCAAATTATTGTAAGCAGTGTCTGTACCCTACCCATTATAAGAATGGCTCGCATGGGATTCGTAGCAACACTCATTCTGTACAGCATTTGCAAAAATTGATTAGCTGCCGTCGTCTTTTAAAGGTTAACGATATATGTACATATATAACAAAGCAGTAATGTTAATTTAGCGGATTGGTATGTCTATTTCAATACAAGTGTTGGGCTGTTATCCGTAAATGTTTTATAAACTTTATGAGACCATATTTCGTCATGGAATGACTGTGAGGAATAGTTGTGCTAAATTAACAATGAGTGCTTGAACTTGCAAACAATTGTTCCGAATGGTGTTGCATTTTCAATGTGAGTCTCCATTGATATTGTCTTATTTCGATCGTTTCATTTAATTATGTTCCTTATTCTTATGGTGGAGTTATTTTAAATAACTGTTAAAATTGTTTGTTATCCTTTAAGAGTTAATGCACTATTTATTTATATTTAGGGCACAAACGCTGTAGGTGGTTTGATCCTGTTTCTGAATCTACAGAATACATGGTTTGTGTGGAAAATATATAATACAACTATCAGGATAGAAAAACAAAATAATGTGTTGTGAACATCTATAGGTCAAGGTTTAAAAAAAAATACAAACCAGATTGAAATGCTTAAATTTAAGTTAATGAATGTAAGATATTTTAATTCATCGTTTTGGTATTCTCGTCATTTTGTTATGATGGATTTGTTTTAAATAACTGTTAAAGTTGTTTGTTATCCTTTAAGAGTTAATGCACTATTTATTTATATTTACGGCACAAACGCTGTAGGTGGTTTGATCCTGTTTCTGAATCTACAGAATACATGCTTTGTGTGGAAAATATATAATACAACTATCAGGATAGAAAAACAAAATAATGTGTTGTGAACATCTATAGGTCAAGGTTTAAAAAAAAATACAAACCAGATTGAAATGCTTAAATTTAAGTTAATGAATGTAAGATATTTTAATTCATCGTTTTGGTATTCTCGTCATTTTGTTATGATGGATTTGTTTTAAATAACTGTTAAAGTTGTTTGTTATCCTTTAAGAGTTAATGCACTATTTATTTATATTTACGGCACAAACGCTGTAGGTGGTTTGATCCTGTTTCTGAATCTACAGAATACATGCTTTGTGTGGAAAATATATAATACAACTATCAGGATAGAAAAACAAAATAATGTGTTGTGAACATCTATAGGTCAAGGTTTAAAAAAAAATACAAACCAGATTGAAATGCTTAAATTTAAGTTAATGAATGTAAGATATTTTAATTCATCGTTTTGGTATTCTCGTCTTTTTGTTATGATGGATTTGTTTTAAATAACTGTTAAAGTTGTTTGTTATCCTTTAAGAGTTAATGCACTATTTATTTATATTTAGGGCACAAACGCTGTAGGTGGTTTGATCCTGTTTCTGAATCTACAGAATACATGGTTTGTGTGGAAAATATATAATACAACTATCAGGATTGAAAAACAAAAGAATGTGTTGTGAACATCTATAGGTGAAGGTTTAAAAAAAATACAAACCAGATTAAAATACTAAACTTTAGGTTAATGAATGTAAGATATTGTAATTCATCGTTTTGGTATTCTCGTCTTTTTGTCTATACAAGTAATGGTTCCCATGGTCAATTTCAAAGTCAATGTGAATGTGAAACAAAACAAAATAAAGTTATATTAAGTATTGGTGTTCCATTTCAAAAATTGGAAACGGATCGTGAATGACCTACCATTTAGTAAATTATTCGTATTTTTCTCGCTAAAGGTTTATTACACTCTTAGTTCTTATGTTTCGTTGGAAATGCGGTAAGCTATCTGCGTTTGCTTTGATTCAGTTCTCATCATAACAAAGTTACCAAGTAGGCAATACAAATAATCATCGCGGACTGGTAATTAAAGTATCCTTGATTATGGGACACATCGTGGTCTGCCATTACAAAGGCATAACAATTACTTAATAGTGTAACATGAAGTTGAACTATATACATATCTATGACAACATGTTTATATAATCAAATTATATAATAAACAAACCTTATACAAAACTCTTACTTAGCTGTCTCACAAGTTTATAAATAAGCCTGTATGTACGATGATGGAACTATCACATATTAGCCATATGTGTTTCGGAAAGCATTCGACGCTTGAGAAACAGATGTAGATATTTTC
Source organism: Dreissena rostriformis (assembly GCA_007657795.1). NCBI lineage: Eukaryota > Metazoa > Mollusca > Bivalvia > Myida > Dreissenidae > Dreissena > Dreissena rostriformis. Next base: position 14,026 of record VMBQ01011991.1, on the reverse strand, counting down.
TAACTAGATACATATACACCCACTAGATGCGCGGATTGTATTGAATATTATACGAATAAACTGAATGGACAGCAACGAAAATGGGTTCGTCTTTTAGTATGATCAATATCTGTTTTGCCTGACATTGCCTGTGTCAGGTGACTGCATTTCTAATCTACAACGCCCTGTAGTGTTTCCACGGTTTTCTAGTAGAAATTATATTTAGGAAAATGCAATCAATGTATGACGAGATTGTGTAACCGGTATTCATGAATAAGTGAAATAAAACATATTGTTTTTTAGTGCTCAATAAGGCTTGTACATGGCATTAATAAAAAAAAAACAATAACTACTCAAAATAGTATTAACATGATGGTAATATGTTACGCCTGCATAAACATCCCTTTTTGTACTCATAGGAAACACTTTAAGCGGGCGAATTGTGTAAATAGAGTCTTCAAGTGCCAGTCATCGTTCCCAAACTACTGCCTTTCTTTTATATTCGCGAATTTGTGACTATGGTTTTATATCTTGAACACAATTTGCAACTATTTAAAAAGTTGTTCATACCTGATTCGAATAGTAATGCAAGAACATTCATGAGCAGAATACACAATCAAAAGATTCGATTCATAATCATGTGTACTCGAAGATGTCTGTAAAATCCTTTCGAAAAAGAAATTAAAATTGTGCAATTATATTGCTTTTCTTATCGACTTAGATTCAGTTGAAAACAACAACAACAAAAAACAAATAACACGCATCTGAATATATAAAACCTTTAACTGGTTTAATATATTTTTCAAAATTCGCACAATACAAAAGATTGATATTTCGGCTTGTTTCATAAGGGAAAACATTTATCATTACAACTGGGAATATATTTGCAAACATTTTCCATATGAGGTGTTGTTTTTTATACGCAAATGTATACATCAATAAGCCCTGAATAGACTACAAGAAGACTGGCTCCTGCAACGACGTTCACGGTGAGAAACATTGTTAGAGTCTAATAAAGCATGTCCCTCGACGACCGTTTCTTAACATGCATATCAGAACGGACGGTAATCATGATGTCATTCGTTGTAAATGAATATCAAACACACTGTTCGGAAGTCAGACGAAATAATGTGCATACAATTAACACTTAAACAAAGTAAATAAAACTCAAATGTGATGTTGCCATTATTCGGACTGGACAAGGTTAATCGACTGGCACTCTGACTGAGATATGATGCTTTTGTAATTATTTAATCAAATAATTTTATTTGCTAATTGTTTGGCAAAATAAACATTATTTGTTTTGCTTAAAGTGATGGTTATCTAAATAATAAATTATGTTGCGAGCTATTGTAATCACCTAAAAAATTGCAAGGCGTGATGGGTTTTAGAGTTAAACGGGAAAATATCTTACGAACCTCATTATATCATACACACATCGGTTTCGCAAGATAGCTACCTCTGTATTAAACATACTTGTGTAAAATTATATTGAACATATAAAGCATAAGTTTATATTACAAAAATAATTCGTGTTTGAAAACTACATTTGTTACACATTGCTTTCAATACCAATTGAAAACAAAAACAAATGTTTTATATTCGAAATATGCTTTATATTTACCGATTGTTATGATGTGTAATGTGGCAAGAGCGTTCTTAATTTAATTTTCATAGTATACACGAAACAAATAAATAATGTAAGAAACGGGTATTATTCATCATTTAAATCAAATGCATTTATACAAACGCAACCTCGTCGGGCCATAGTTAAAGACCCTGACGCTATAATAAGAATTGTTTCCTTATTCTGCAGCTGTAGTTTCACCTTGTTTCTGTTTTAAGACAATACTTACACAGAAACGAAAAAACTAATTAATAAACGGGTGAGGCATCACAGGTTACATAATTAAACGGTTTCTTCAACAAAGAAAGGTTCCGCATTGTTCCTGTGAAATAATTAAGTTGGTTTGTTTTGTGGTTTGCGGTGAAAAATTAATTAAGCGNAATTGCATTATGCACAAGTCGTCTGATCATATTGTTCGTCATCATTTCTTTTTAATTTACGACAATCATGCACGGTAACCTTGCACCCGCTCAACGTATACTTAATCAAAATGTAAAATTTGAATATTCAGTTTTACTGCAGATGTACTTTGTGTGAGGTTTTACATGACATTGCCCAAAACACGAAACCCATTATCTTAATGGCCATTGTGTGCGCATGTCAAATTTAAAGTTCGAATTATTTGGTTACAGCAGATGTTTTATTCGGTTGAACGATATGTACCTGTGGATCACATATTGCACTCAATCTGGAAAAACTGGGCTTAAAGTTGCGTCACATATTAGCCTTTGAAGTCTGGACGGGCTTGTCAGGGACGGCACTTTCCGAGTTCATTGAATTTGTTGTTTAAAGGAAGTATCTTATTAAAGAAAATTTAGTTTAGGCGGAAAGTGTCGTCCCTTGCCTGTGCGGACTGCAGACGCTTATCTGGGACGACACTTTCAGCACATGCATTAAGCCTTGTTTTTCAAACACGAAGTCCATATTATATTGATGTTGATTTAAGATCAGTGAAAAAGGCACCCGTCAATTATTTCGACATGAAGGTCTCACAACAATCTCGTTTTCTTCAGAACCATATGAATTATTCATATTGCTGTCATGGCAGTGGTCAAATTAGCGTTTACTTCTGTTCCCGCATTGTATGACATGCGATGTATATTCTGCAGCACTACTGCGACTTTTACTCCAAGGAACCATAAATATTCAGTAATATATTGGTTACTGCTATGCCGAAGAAACGACAAACTTTATTTTAAGATCATTATAACATTCATGCAAACCCAATATTGAAATGAAGAGTGTATACATGAACGAATATAATCGGTCAATATTGTAAATATTGTTATCAAATGGCGAATAGCGTGTACGACAATAAGCCCTGAATCGACTAAAAGAAGACTGGCTTCTGCAATAAAAAACTCTAAAAAAAGCATGTCCCTCAACGATCGTTTTTCATTGTGTCTATCAGAACGGACGGTGATTATGATGTAATTTATTTTGAATTAATTTCAAAAGTAATGGTTCGTAAGGCAGGCTAGGGAATGTGCATAAAATAAACAATATAACTATAGAAAATAAAGCAAAAAAAAATCAATCGCATTGAAAAACAACTTAAGAAATGTTTAAGTTTATTTTTATCCAAAGTTAAAATTTTAATTTTTACGAAGCCGCCTTGGTTACTGCCTTAAATCTTTTGGCATCTTTCGGGATTACAACATTGCATAATCAAGTTTCCATGTAAGGACATAGTAAAGAATACGTTCTTGCAAAATCGTTCAGTAGTTGTTTACTATTTTATTTGTTTATTCGACTGGCACTCTGACTGAATTATGATGCTTTAATAATAAAGACAATGGCACATTCGGTCGATGGAACTGACTTGAGACCTTTTTAACCACGGGAGTTTGTTCACTTGTCTTAAAGCAGGTCTATTTAACAAATATGAGACGTGTTCTGAGAAAACTGGGCTTTATGCAGTGCGTAAAGTGTCGTGCAAGATTAGTCTGTGCAGTCTGCACAGGCTTATCAGGGACGACACTTTCCGCTTTAATGGAGTTCATTGTGTAAAAAAAGGATCTTCTTGAAGATAATCTAGTTTAGACGGAAATTGTAATCCCTGATTAGCCTGTGTGGACTTCACAGGATAATCTAGGACAACATTTCATGCACATGTATTAAGCCCTGTTTTCCCAGAACGAGTCACATAATAGATTTTTGTTATTTTGCGGACAGTGAAAAAGGCACCCGTCAATTATTTCGACTTCTCGAAACATGAGGGTCTAACAACAATCTCGTTTTCTTCAGTAACATATGAATTATTGATATTGCTTTCATATATGTGGTCTGATTATCTTTTACTTCTGTTCTTCATTGTATTATTACCATAGACAANTGAATTATTAATATTGCTGTCATGGCAGTGGTCAAATTAGCGTTTACTTCTGTTCCCGTATTGTATGACATGCGATGTATATTCTGCAGCACTACTGCGACTTTTACTCCAAGGAACCATACATATTTAGTAATATATTGGTTACTGCTATGCCGAAGAAACGACAAACTTTATTGTATGATCATTATAACATTCATGCAAACCCAATATTGAAATGAAGAGTGTATACATGAACGAATATAATCGGTCAATATTGTAAATATTGTTTTCAAATGACGAATAGCGTGTACATCAATAAGCCCTGAATAGACTAAAAGAAGACTGGCTTCTGCAATGAAAAACTCTAAAAAAAAGCATGTCCCTCAACGATCGTTTTTCATTGTGTCTATCAGAACGGACGGTGATTATAATGTAATTTGTTTTGAATTAATTTCAAAATAATGGTTCGTAAGGCAGGCTAAGGAATGTGCATACAATAAACAATATAACTATAGAAAATAAAGCAAAAAAAAAATAAAAATAAATCAATCGAATTGAAAAACAACTTAAGAAATGTTTAAGTTTATTTTTATCCAAAGTTACAATTTTCATTTTTTCGAAGCCGCCTAGGTTACTGCCTTAAATCTTTTGGCATCTTTTGGGATTACATCATTGCATGATCAAGTTTCCATGTACAGGGCATAGTAAAAGATACGTTCTTGCATAATCGTTCAGTAGTTGTTTACTATTTTATTTGGTTATTCGTCTGGCACTCTGACTGAATTATGATGCTTTATAATAAAGACAATGGCACATTCGGTCGGTGGAACTGACGTGAAACCTTTTTAACCACGGGAGTTTGTTCACTTGTCTTAAAGCAGGTCTAACTAACAAATATGAGTCGTGTTCTGAGAAAACTGGGCATAATGGACGTGCGTAAAGTGTCGTCCAAGATTAGCCTGTGCAGTCCGCACAGGCTAATCCGGGACGAAACTTTCCGCCTAAACTGGATTTTCGCTAAGAAGAGACAGACAGACAGACAGACAAAAGCAGAAATTGTCGTCCCTGATTAGCCTGTGCGGATTGCACAGGCTTATCTGGCACGATACTTTACGCACATGCATTATGCCCAGTTTTCTCAGAACACGACTTATATGTGATCATCGAACATAAATTAAAAATCAACATATTTAAACAGGAAAACATGCAACGTAACTAAACATTTCACTTATGCAGAATCCAAAGACAATATTTAACTTGTCTTCACAACTGTGTTATTGATTCGTCTTAATGTCAGAGAGCAGAATAAATGTTTCATTGTCTATGCTACACGAACCATAATGAATCAATATGATATATAGACATGCAATGCATTATGTACAAGCCTTATGAGTCATTTTCTACATCATAATTTGTTTAAATTTACGAAAATCGTGCACGGTAACCATGCATCCGCAAAACATTTTCCTACACGAAAGGTATAGATCGAATATTCAACTTCACTGTTGATGTTCTTTGTGTGTGGTATCATTTTGGCATTATCCCAAACACGAAACATATTATCTAAATACCCATTTCGTGCGCATGCCAAATTTAAAGGGCGAACTATTTGGTTATATCAGATGTTGTCTTCGATTGAACGGGTTATGGACATGTGGATCACATATGGTACTCACTCTGGGAAAACTGGGCTTTATGCAGTGCGTAAAGTGTCGTGCAAGATAAACCTGTGAAGTCTGCACGGGCTTATCAGGAACGACACTTCCCGCTTTCATGGAGTTCATTGTTTAAAAAAGGATCTTCTTGAAGATAATCTAGTTTAGACGGATATTGTAATCCCTGATTAGCCTGTGTGGACTTCACAGGATAATCTAGGACAACATTTCACGCACATGTATTAAGCCCTGTTTTCCCAAAACGAGTCCCATAATATATTTTTGTTATTTTGCGGACAGTGAAAAAGGCACCCGTCAATTATTTCGACTTCTCGAAACATGAAGGTCTAACAACAATCTCGTTTTCTTCAGTAACATATATGAATTATTGATATTGCTTTCATATATGTGGTCTAATTATCTTTTACTTCTGCTCTTCATTGTATTATTACCATAGACAATGAAAACATATAATAAAGCATGTACCTCAACGACCGATTCACCTTGTGTCTATCAAAACGGGCGGTATGGTGTCATTCGTCTTGAATTAATATCAAAATCATGTTCCGTAAGGCAGGTGAAGAAATATACAGACAATCCACAAGAGAACTTACGTACATTAAAACAAAGNTTGTATTATAAACCTCACAATATATGAAAAACGATATGTCAGTAATATGTTGTTTATATACATTTTAGATTATCGTTTAATAATATGTTTTTTTAAAGGATTGGTAAACAACCATATCTCTTTTTTAACCCATAATAACAATTTCTTTTACCAGCACTCATGTTTATGCGCAGTTGTAAAATTTTAACTGGATTCTGGCTGAACGTTGGAATATGCATTCTTTTCATACGTGTCTTTATAAACGATAATTTCCGTCAAAATGCAGCTTCAACCTCGATCCAGCCTCAGTAAAGTTACACGATTGTCCTACAGGGTTTATTTCGAAAACATCATGAACAATATATTTTTCATCTTTATATCGATTTCACATTGATAAAATATATATATATATATATGTATGTATACGCGGTCTCATAAAATATAAATGTCTGAGATTGTATCAGCTAATTTGCAATCGTCAGGTCTGAAAAATGACATTCTGGATTATTTTTAATGGTAACGAAAACACTTTTCTGCGTTTCTCCTTTTAAGTATATAGTGCATATTTATATTTATTAAATATGAGCAAAAATTATCTTAAATATCGTCGACGTTTAATGCAGTTTAAGTTGTATTCGATTGACAAAAATAAAATGCATCGTAATGCAGCAATACCAATAAAACATTTTCCCTGGCAAACTTATTTCTATATCGTAATTGTAAAAATGTGTTCAACTGTATGTGACGCGCCAAATTAGATTTATCGTCTCTCGTGATATTGATTCGGCTCATACAGGGTTGGATCTTTATAAAAGTGTGTATCGACGATGGCAATAAATGTGATCCTGTGAACAATTGATAGTTTATCATTCCAATCTAATGACATATTTAAGTTTGTATGAACAGAATACGCAGACAATTACACTTTTATGGGTGTAATACAGTCATTTAAATAGATGCAACATTACTGTGTTCCTAAATGTTTCTGTGGGAAAAGAATATTGCTGTTTCAAGTATATTAAAACTATAGATGAAATACGGCTCACGAAACTGATGTAATTTAATGTTGTCTTATGTTCAGTATGAACATGAAATTCGTTCTTTAGTTGACGATAAACATTGAGCTGATATCAAAATAACAGTTGGGCGCCGCCAGAGAGTAATGCGATGAATGTAATCAATACGGTGGACGATTTGTATAATGCAAATACATTGGCCATATAATTACAACTATAGATGAAGTCAAAATACTATTTCTATTCCTAAGATTAAAAACATCATTAACAGTTACAAAGACAAAAATACAAATAGCCCTTGAAGTCTCGAACTAATACACCCCTTTATTGGCAAAAGTTATTTGTTTTTCATGCTTACAGAATTTTGGACGTTTGTTCAGTATTGACGACGAACAAATATATTTGCGGATGTCTAAGTTTTATGTCGTGGGTTGTGAACAAATGTCGGATGTTTTTTCTTGAACTTGTATTTTGAAAATGTTTACCATATGTTTCCAGCAATTGCTTGTATATTGGACGAAATGTATAAGGGCGTCGGTAAGTACGTTCTCGGGATGAAATATGTGTAATCTGTTAATAAACGCAGGTCTCTTGACGATTGTTCACCATCATGCCTATCATAATGCATGGTAATTATTCATAAGTTTGCTCTGAATGCTTACAGTCCAGTTTTCGAAATTCAGACAATGTCATTTTCAAACTTACCGAGCTGATTGGGAAATTAAATGTTCTTATAAATTGTGGATGAATCGGTTTAGTTTGTGTGTTTAATAGTTTCTTTTCATTGAGTATGTTTGACTACAATTAAAAGAAACAATTCTTTATTTTCTTGGCAATTCACTAGCTTACTTAAATTCTGAGTTTTCATCTTTTCATTTACTACTTAATGGATATCGCTAAAACTTACAAAGTTGATTGATCTTGATGTTGAGATGAGTGTTAAGAAAATAATTTTGGCTGCAACGAGTTTTGGCAGACGAACTGCCATTTGTCTGTTTTTCACAATAACACATATTAATATTAGGTGTATAACTCATGTTTACTACTTGTTGGATCTCGCTTTAATTTTCATAGTGGAACAAACCTAATGTTGAGATGATCGCCATGGAAGGTAGTTTGGCTGAGTTGTGTGTGTGCTGCATTTTAGTCATTTGTCTGTTTTCCCACTTTTTCCATTACGTAGTCCAACAAAAAAAATTTCTTCTCCTCTGGCGATATAACAAAATAAAGAAGTTACATAGTACATTACAAATAGACAGTCACACAGTGATATAATGCATATCTTTAAACCAAGATAGAAGATTTCCCGAGATACCACTTTGTCGGAGCGTATTAATTAGTCCTTCGTGCCGTACTCTATTAAATACCTTTAAAATGTCACATTATACGGCTATTATCTTTTACCTTCATCGAATGTTTTACACAATGAGCGAAATACAGTGATACACAAAGAATAATTGCTTGACACTGGAATCTGTTGGTATGAAACAAGATTGATAAGGGGTTATAAAGTAGGACCTTAAATGATTGAAGATGTAAAATGCATTTACTAACAGCGCTTTGGAGGGAGATTGGTCTATAATTATCTACAGTTATGCTCTGATCAGTATATCACCATTGCGTACTTTAATGGTAATTAAATTGAAATTTATTTAATTGTATTGCTATTAAATTTTAGGTAGGGTATGAAGTTAATGTGTTTTTAACCATAAATGTTCAAGAAATAATTCTGAGCCAAGTGTGTGGTATTGAACCCATTAAAATCGGTGTTTTCCCTCGTGATTTTCAATTGACCGTTCAAAGGCGTTAACATGTGTTTTGTTCATCTGTGTGTGTGTGTTATGTAATGTGAGTAATGTCTAGTACATTTGTTGTGTGTCTTTGTGTTGTATCACATCACTTTACACACACATACCAAATTCAATTGATATTTATTTAGTGAAACCTCGAGGAAGTATTGCAATAACAGTCAGATATTTACACAACTAACAATAGCAACTGCAACAGTCCTAGATGTTGTAGTAGCATTCTAAGTAGTGTTAGCATAAGTATAAGATATTGCAAATTGTAGTGGTTGTTTTGTGTTATATTTGCGTATGTCTTTAATCGTTAACATGTAAGTGAATTAGATAACGACCGTTGGAACAGCAGTATTGAATGACATGTGTTGGTTGCAAATGACCTTTGTTCCCACAATTGGAATTCATTTGAATCGTTTGATATGCATTAACTCTAATTGCAAAAAGACTAAATGCATTTCGGAATGAAATGCAAAATAAGTCCCTTAAATTATATTGAAAATGTCAGGGCAATCAATTTAGTTAATTATTGTATAAATAAACGTTTGGTTGTGTGTATCCGTTTAACTGTGTGGTTTCAACATACGGATGGGTTAGTGTATATATATTTATTTCAAACAAGTTAACATAATTTATACATAAAATATCATACAACATTACTAATATATTCATTTTGGAAGGGATTTGAACGAAAGACAAAGTTTCTATGTTTCTTCTCCCTTGCTATATAAAGAGTTGCAGGTTTTCGGACATAATTGGCTATAGATTCCAAAATTAACCGTATGGTAAGACAGAAACGCTCCAATTAAAGAGTTTCATTTGGTCAATAATAGTAATAGGTTGACATTTTTTGAAAATTGAAATGATAAAAAGAAAAGTTTGGAAAGAAAACAAAGAAGAGGTTGTGGAGATTTGTTTGGTCGAAAGTGACAATAAAAAGAAGAGTCGTTCTGTAGCATATTTAAGTATCAAATCGCTTACTATTTATACTAAATTTGTGAACTGCATCAGCTATTTTAGTATTGTACTAGTTTCTAGTTTCGTCGCCATATAGAATATTTAATGCATGGAACAGAATAAATGGACATTGTGTTAATAAGTTCAAAACGAATATGTTCATACTGAAAAAATGGATGGGTTGTCCAATGTTGACGATAATAATTTTTGGTTGAGATTAATAGTGTAGTGAGAGAAAACGTGCATTAATATGTTAGTCATTGACTAATCTACGATATTATTTGAAGAAAAACAATTTATCAAAAATATGAACTATCAAATTGACGTTTATTAATCTGTATCAAAGGTGTTTCTTCTTAGCTAGTTATCTGGAATAGTAACAATAATTGTTCAAAAGGAGACCCGCGTAAATTGCAAACTGACTTGAAATATCATATATGAAATATTATATAATTTCCAATGATATTATAATTTAATCTACCTGTTTCAATGGTGAATGTTAGTGAATTTATATTGTGATTTTTAATATATTTAAGTACTATTTATAGCGTTGTTTGGATCCGCTTTCGTAAGATTGTATTTCAATTAAGTTTCTGTTATTTCTGCAGGTCCACATTTTCTAAAGTCAGTCCTTAACTTAGGGTGTATCGAAAAGAATCGTGTTATCGTTTTTAATGCCAGTGCTGATTTTGTCGACTGATTATTCTGTTAAAACATGTGTAAATCTGCAGTTTGATTCCTTTTTTGATATCTGCACTTATTTTCAAAAAGTACTTGTATTACATGCTTTTGATAGGACGCACGATATCGAACATGGTTATATGACAATAACAATGATGACTCACATTTATGGAGACTCTGATTCTTTCAAAAACATTTAAGCCTCGCTCATGGAAAACCGAGCTTAATACATATGCGTAAGGTGTCGTCCCAATGAGAACAGGCTAATCAGGAACAACACTTTCCGCCGGAAGTGGATTTTCGCTCGATTCAGCTTATTGATTGTGTCATCCTAGAAAGTGAATGTGCAATCTGGTCCTAAATAACCCCTTGCTATTGGATTTCAATTCAAAATCAGCGTACACTTGTTTGGATTTTATAATCTATTGAACATTTGCGATTCTCGCAAACGTTTGAATGTTGTGATGTTTAAATTCATTAAAACCAATGACTTCAAATTAAAAAAAAATAAGCATTTTGTGTGTATGCATTTTATGTGAAGATAAGGGATATTATTAGATTCGGCAATCAGATATGATTTAGTTTCATGAGAAGACAAAGCGTGATCAAACTTGAAATATAAAAATTTGGCAGTTATATTTAAAAAAAATGAATAGTTTTTTTAAATAAATGTTTTGAATTTCACTTTAGGACACACACTACTTGACAGAGAACACATTTATTGATTGTGTGAACTACGCTGATGCAAATACATGTCATGTCCAAAGAAATTGATATATTTGTAACATAAATTAATTGCCCCAATTTTGACATTTAATTTAATCATCAAACTATCCAACACGAGTGCATTTAATATATTCAACTTGTTGACCCATTATACTGTTTGTTTTTCCTCAATACACATATGTCTAGTGACCATATCTCTTTTCCTTTGAGGCTATGTTCAAGCAACGTAACGTGATCCGACATTTACTTTATGTCTAGGTCATAGTAAATGAATGTTGATGTTTCTGCATTTTAAGAGGCGTCCCGGCCATTTGGCACCCAACTTTTTCATCGATTCTGAATTTGCGCATTTTGCTGCCAAGAATAGATAACAACTTGCGAGCTAGTTTTATTATCATCTCGGATCCGCTTGTATTTGTTATACGCTATTTATCGGTTGGTTTTCTATNTATGATCATGTGAAGAAGTGTTGGTTTACCATACCAATCCAACGACATATATCAGTTTTAATGAATAACAACAAACACAATTAGACAATTTCTCTTTTTACGTGTTTCTTATTTTTTTAGTGAGATATATTATGATGGTGTCTATGTCTAATTAACTTTAAATAACTACAATATAACTGAGGTCTAAAATGTATGAATTCAGTTTTCGCGATTCAGACAGACATTTGCAAACTGACTGAGCTGAATAGATCGCTTGACTGTGTGCATTGAATAGTTTGTGTTTTCCATTAAGTCTGTTCTACTAATATTAAAAGAAGAATTCTGTGTTTTATTAGCAATTCACTACCTTTCCCAACATTTGAGTTTTCATCTCTTCATTTACTACTTAGTGGATATCGCTAAAACTTTTAAAGTTGAAGGATCTTGATGTGTAGATGATTGTTAAGAAAATAATTTTGGCTGTAACGACTTTTGGCATAATAACTGCTATTGGTCTGTTTTGCACAACATCATAGTTTAATATTGGGTTTGTTTAACTCATTTTTACTACTAGTTTGATATCGCTTGCTTTAATTTCCACAGTGTAATAAACTTAATGTTTCGATTGTCGTAAAGAATGGAATTTTGACTGCATCGAATTTGTGCTGCATTTGTGTCCTCGGTCATTTTCCCACTACGGATTCCCAAAATGTTGCGTTTTCTACTCCTCTTGAAATATACCAAAATAATGAGATTACTTCGCAAAAATACAGTCACACAGTGATCAAATGCGAATCTTTTAACCAAGATAGATAATTGCCCGAGATATCACTTTGTCGGAGCGTATTAATTAGTCCTTCGTGCCGTACTCTATCAAATACCATTTAAATTTCATATCATACGGCCCTAATATACATGCCTTAATCGAAGACTTTACAAAATGAGTGATATACAGTGCTATTAAGAGAATTATTGCTTGCAAGTGGAATTGTTTGGTATAAAACCAGATTGATAAGGGGTTATAATGTCATTATTTCTTAAATGATTGAAGATGTAAAATGCATTTACTTACAACGCTTTGGAGGGAGATTGGTCTATAGTTTTCTACATTCTGAGGATCACACGTGTGTGAATTGCGTATACATTTGCTTCTTTCCAACTCTGTGGAACCCTTCCAGTACGGATTGATTAAAAGAAAAGAATTGTAAGTGGACTTCGATTTCTTTTAGGCCTCGGCTCATTCCCAGCAAACAAATGACATCTTTTTTTGGTTGTTAAGACGTTGTTCTGCGACGTCGTTATCACGTCTTATTTAAAAAGGTTTTTTGACGTCTTTCCGTCTAGTGAAAAAGACGTCTTTTGCGACGTCTTTATTGGGTCTTTTTTTGGTTGTTTTTTAAAGTTTTTTTGACGTCTTTTTGTGACCCGAAAAAGACGTCTTTTTGCGACGTCTTTATCGCGTTTGATTTTGAAAGATTTTTTGACGTCTTTTTGTTACGAGAAAAAAAAAGACGTCTTTTGCGACGTCTTTATTATGCCTTTTGTTTGGTTGTTTTTGAAATGTTTTTTGACGTCTTTTCGTTACGCGAAAAAGAAGTCTTTATCATGTGTGTTTTTAGTTGTTTTTGAAAGGTTTTTTGACGTCTTTTCGTGACGCGAAAAAGACGTCTTTATCATGTGTGTTTATAGTTGTTTTTGAAAGGTTTTTTGACGTCTTTTCGTGACGTGAAAAAGACGTCTTTTTTTGCGACGTCTTTATTATGTCTTTTTTTTTGTTGTTTTTGAAAGATTTTTTGACTTCTTTTCGTGACGCGAAAAAGACGTCTTTTGCGACGTCTTTATCACGTGTGTTTTTGGTTTTTTTGAAAGGTTTTTTGACGTCTTTTATGACGTTAAGAAGACGTACTAAATTTCAGACGCAAAAAGCAAGAAAAACATCACATATCATGTTTTACAAATATAGATTGCAAGTGTTCATGAAGCCAAGCCTCGTTTGTGGGGGTAAGGTATAATCCAAAAACTTAAACCTGCATCTTTACATGCAATTTTATTTGTCTTAGCATAAAAAGCATATTCTTGACAAAAATCTACATAGAGCAACGTAATTTTGGTTCATTTAAATAAAGAGCATCATTTGTTAAAGTATGTTCAGTACCCTTCAAGTCAGCCATTAGAAGCCAATTCAAAAACCTACCAAACGTTATGCAGGGCAAGTAGAATAGCTTGCCTATTTC
>VMBQ01011988.1:0-20851 GCA_007657795.1 Dreissena rostriformis | reverse complement strand
TTCCTTTTTTCGTCATTCGTGGTTGACAGTCCCTTTAATGGGAAAAAAAAAAACATTTAACAAAACATTGATAACAAAGTTATTCACCGTACGATGAGATTTCATTGAAAATGCGTTAGGATACGTTTAATCAGTTTTAATTTATTCGTAGATAGATGATTTAAGATGCTTAATCTTAAAAAATAGCATTGTTTTGCAAAAAATAATAAATATTTTCGAATGATATCCATACAAGTGATTATTAAATAAAGATTGTTGAAGTCATCTTGAATTTGAAGAAATTCAATGCTATATCACCTATAAATCGCTCACATCAAAATTTATGTTGTTTAATATTTTGCTGGCTATCCGATTGCCGGAGTCATTTTTTATCGTTTGTTTTTAGCAGAATGGAAGGATTAATATGACACTGTCCTTTATGCGCAAATATTTTATACTAGTCTTTTGATTTATTTTCGTTTCCATACTGGAGTCCAGATATTCTACACGACAATAGTCACTAAAATTACTGATCGCGATACGCATGCAGCAACAGACCATGCTCCTCTGTGATACCGTAAGATGTTATCCGAGAAAGTTCAACTAACCCAATAATTAATGTATTGCACTGCAGTCACAAATACGATTCCCGTTGTTTTTTCCACATTTCGATCATCACACTGGCTAGTCGTGGACTTATACACGCAATCTTATATCTGACGTTTTCAACAAGTAGCGATTATCTTTTATAATGTATCACTTGTTGTTTTTAACCAAGTTTTCCGATGGAAAAAAACTGGTTATTAGATTGGCGAATGCAGGCGGGCTGGCTGGCGGGCTGGCGGGCGGGCTGGCGGGCTGGCTGGCGGGCGGGCGGAACAAGCTTCTATCCGCTCTCTATTTCAAGTTTTTTTCATCCGATCTTCACCAAACTTGGTCAGAAGTTGTATCTAGATGATGTCTAGGTCAAGTTTGAATATGGGTCATGCCGGTTGAATAACTAGGTCATGGGGTCACTTAGTGCGTTTTTTAACATTCAGCATGGTGTCCGCTCTCTAATTCAAGAACCTTTCTCTCTTCACCAAACTTCATCAGAAGTTTTATCTAGATGATCTTAAGGCCGAGTTCGAACATGGGCCTTGCCGGGTCAAATACTATGTCACGGGGTCACTTAGTGCGTTTTTAACATTCAGAATCATGTCCGCTCTCTAATTGAAGTAGTTTACTTCTGATCTTCACCAAACTTGGTCACACGTTTTATCTAGATGATCTTAAGGCCGAGTTCGAACACGGGCCTTGCCGGGTCAGAGAAGCAGCTTGAAATTGAAAACCTGGTTTTGTGACAATTTTGTCTCTTGTTTTAATTATATCAATCAATGGTTATTTATATTATAAAGAAAAGTATCAACTTTATTATGTAACTGTTTTCTTTTCTGTTAAAAAAAAGGATATTGACAACATATGACTATTCTATTAAAAACAAGCGAGGTGTTGTATTAATAATACAAAATCATGGTATATTTCATCCGTAAAAAAATAAAAAATCACTGGATCATATTATACATCCTTACATTAAGGCAAACACGTTTTCTAAGGTGACAAATGCACACAGGAAGTACATTTTGAGCATTTCGTCTAAAAGAAAGTTTTGATCAGTCAGTTGTTTAAAAAACGACATTAGGTAATTATTATTTAATTATTAAATAGCGCTCAAAAGAAACAATGCAATCCCGCATTTGAAATATAGTCTGAACCCATATTATTCTTTGTAGTTGACATTTGCGCTTACAGGCCCGAGCCGCTCAATTGATTGAACAGCCGAAAGCTAACCATTCAGTCCAACACATAAGCAGATGCTAATTTAACTTTAACTGTGTTGTATGTAAGAAAACATGACCTATACATCAGAAAAGCGGAAACAACACACCATTTAGGCCGTATACCAATGTCAGTAGAGCAGATGAAGAAGACCATCATGTCATTTCTGTTATACCCCAATGAGCGACTGGTGGCAAAGCATCGGTATCTTTTGTTTCCGTATCACTTGTTTGGTCTCTTTGTGTCAACACTTCAGTAGCGGAGCGCATAGTTACCATGAGTATTTTAGTCCATTTCTTTAAACGGCACATTTGGCGTTACCTCGTAATAGAGTGTATGCACATTGAAATTATTCACTTATTTTTAATGGACATTCAAAAAGCATGAACTAGCCCTTCGTCGTATGACCGTATCTCATGTAATTATCGCTGATCATGATTTTGAATATTGTAATGGTTAGCTTCAAATCTCTTGACTTGTAAACAGCTGAGCTCATATTTTATTTAATATTAAAAGTTTTAGGGCAGCTTTACCAAACGTGATCATAATTGAAATATATGCACTTCACAATTCGTTCCGATTTCTGGGGCAGGCCAAGCGTATATGGGTCATGGTGATGACATATATTTTGACTTCATCCAAAACTACAGTTTGAGATTGTCTAACGGAACTGATTCGGTTCACATATCAGCAATTACAATACATAACACAAATGTTCCCAAATGAAGAAATTCACTTAGAAGAAATGCATATAAACTATTAAAAAAGGAGGTAAGGCTTGAGAAAGCTAGATTAATGAAGGAATTTAATTTGAAATGCAGGTGGGGCGTTGAAATCAGAAAACTGTGAACCTAATAAATAGACCGCATGGCTGTGAGGTCTTTTGTTCCAACTGGGCTCTCATGAGACCTAATCAAGTTAGATTTATAAGCTCTGATAAACCTCTGTCCACTGCAAGCTAAACTACTGGAGTTCCTGGTAATGTTTAACAGAAAAAAGATAATTTATAACTGAATAGGTTAAAGAGAAGATTATACGCTATCTCGTTATTGTTAAAAATTTTAATTAGTATGTATAATTGCTCATTAAAAATCAGCGTAATGAGTTGTTTCGATAAGTATAAATCTGGTTTATGCTCTCCAATTATTTAGTCATTTGTGTATTTTTGAATATATATACTTTGTAATCCCTGTGCATTATTATACATATGCTAATAGTGTCCCCACATTGAAGGATACATTCTTTGGCAATCCTTAGATAAACGACAAAAAGGCCACATAATTTAGAACTGAATAACACCCATAAATTTAACATGAACAGTCATGAAAGTGTACTATTTTCTATTGACACACCTATCTAAACTAATGCAAATAAATGGACTTGATAAACTTGCTAGTCTTCGATAATATGTTACGTCTAACCTTAAATGAACGCACGTTTTTAGCGGGAAAATTTAAGTAACGGCCATGAACACAACAGTTATGTAGTCTCTCAGATATTATGTATTTTCCCATACAAGCAGACTATTTAGATGTAAGTACGTCGATATTTTATAGAACATGATCGTTATGAACGAGTAGTTAAATATTTCTTAAAATTGTTCAAGGAAAAATGTATAGAAGCATGTTATTACCCTCACTCTACGTCATGGGCATCAAACGTTCGAAAACGTTTCCAAGAATCAGATTTTAATGACGTGTGGATATATCCAGAATCTGTTAATGTAAACAGTTTTATTGTATTGTTTCGCAATAGATTACACGATTTGTTAATTTCAAAATGGCGAACTGATGTTAATGACACTTCATCACTATTTCTTTACAAGGAACTGAAACTCATTTTTGAAAGATACCTTTACTTTAGAAACATAATAGCAAATTTAAGATTATCTTCTCGTGTTCTATTTATAGTTACTGGAGAACAACACATTCCACAACAGAAATGAAAGAATTTGTAATCTTTTACACTAAATGAAATTGAAGATGAGTTCCATTTTTTTATATGCCCTTTATATGATAATTTTAGAACTACACGTGTACCTGATGTTTACAAAAGAAGACCAAGTATGTTAACATTTTTACCATTTTTATATGAGAAATGAGAAATAAGCCAAAATATATAGAGAATATTTTTTCCCCGAATTTTTTTTTTTTTATTATATCTAACTGCATAATTTTGTTCTCAATCAATTACGGTTTTTTGAACATTCGCTTTCCTTAGTTAAAATAATAGCCTTCTCTTACATATTACATTCTCACAAAATTCATATATTAGTAAAAATGCATAAACAAAATTGTTGTTATTTTGACGCATGTGTAATTATTATTGCTTGATTGTTATTTACATGATAAACTGTATATGCTTAAGTCTTAAATTAAATATCTGTTCTGTTCATGATCAATACAACAAGAATAGATAAATTGATGCTGATTCTGTTTTTTGACATGTTGTCTTGAGAATTCTTTCGATTAATGTATGTATGTGTTGATACAAGTTGACATATGAATGAGGAAATACTGTGCCAAAGCTTATATGGAAATATAAAGTCTTATAAATGATCATTCATTTAAGAAACGTGGACTTGTCAAACATAGCACATTAATAAATTATTTGCAATGAAGCATTTTCACATGCTTCATATTATTATAGGGAGGAAAATAACATTTCTGATGTACAGTAATGCAAATTAACTTTAATATAATATTGCTAACAAAAAAGGAAACATAAACGAAATATTAAAATAAGTCAAATGAACTTGTTCACATATTGGGGCATGTTTTGAAGTGTGCATTGTAATTCATATGTTAAAACCTTGGAACTGTACAGATCCGTTAAATACCAATAATGTAATGGGAGAATTACAAAAAAGTTTTTCTCCGTTTGGGCTCGAACTTTTGTCACTTGGATTTTAAGCACAAGGCCATCCGAACTGTAAATTTTTTAAACGCATTTGAAACTTGTAATAACTGATCAACACGTTATAACAACAACAAAAACAACAACTTTTATTAGCATATAAGCATAATACAATGCTTTTTGCCACAAAACAGAAAGTCACGCAGTGTTATAATAATATCAATACTTTGATTTAATAAGAGAAGTTTACAAAAAGACAGTAATATATCAGTAATCAATATAATTATATCTTCAATTGTAACACGAGGAAATTGTAGAAATATTAACTTATACATTTCCGGAATTGACTCACTAGTACAGCGTGACGTAATTGACTATGTGAAAAATCAATATTGTGAACATTTCATAGACTTTCTATTAAGTGCTAACCTGTGTATACTTAACGGAAGAAACACTACGAAAAATGACTTCACTAGCGTTTCAACGCGTGGATGTGCAGTAGTCGACTACTGTTTAGTGCCATACGAACAGTTACACAAATTTACGAACTTTCAAGTTTTGCGGCCAAATCCTTAAGTATCCGAATCATTAAACATTAACAGCCTAAATCAACATATTTGTTCCGGTCCATTCACTCCTGAAATGGAATATAAGTCTTACTACAGTTTTAGAAACGGTGACAACCTCAAAGGTCAGTTATATACGCCGAACGGAAAACACTACATACGACAGGACAAATATACCGGAGTCTTTCATGATGGATATTAATGTCATTCAATTGATTCACAATAAAATTTNCATATTAACCTGTTAGATAAATCCTACGAAGGAATAATATGGGTATCCCTAGACAGCAAATATACCACGGAAAATCTGAAAGTATGTGTCTGCTTTTACCGCCATCAAACTTGTCGAGGCAGATAAATGTAAACGATTTTTTGGACACACTTCTAGGTCAAATTTACGTCTACCAAAATGAGACAATACTGACAGTGGTTGGTGATTTCAACGCACGTTTCGGAGATACAGATGATTTCATTTCCGGAATTGACTCACTAGTACAGCGTGACGTAATTGACTATGTGAAAAATCAATATTGTGAACCTTTCATAGACTTTCTATTAAGTGCTAACCTGTGTATACTTAACGTAAGAAACACTACGAAAAATGACTTCACTAGCGTTTCAATGCGTGGATGTGCAGTAGTCGACTACTGTTTAGTACCAAACGAACAGTTACACAAATTTACTGACTTTCAAGTTTTGCGCCCATATCCTTTAGTATCCGAATCATTAAACACTAACAGCCTAAATCAACATATTTTTCACTCCTGAAATGGAATATAAGTCTTACTACAGTTTTAGAAACGGTGACAACCTCAAAGGTCAGTAATATACGCCGAACGGAAAGCACTACAGGACAGGAAACATATATATAGGATACGACAGGAAAAATATACCGAGTCTTTCATGATGGATATTAATGTCATTCAATTGATTCACAATAACATTTATTATTTAGAGAGAAATCAACATGAGCAGGCGTGTATAGACAATGCATATGATGATTTCCTTCAAATACTCCGGAGTCAGATGGACATGCAACTTAATCCCAACAGTGTACCGTTATGCAAAACACCCGGTAAATCGAGGAAAAAAGCATGGTGGAATGAAGACCTCGATTTTAAATGGTCAAACGTGCGCATCGCAGAAAAGAACTTTACTTGCTGTAAAAACAGATCGCTACGGATCAGCCTTAAGCGCATATATATTCATGAAAGATCGATATTTGATAGGACTGTACAAACTTACAAGAAGCGCCACTTAAAGGAACAACAACGTAAGTTACTTGAATCGTGTGAATCAAACAAATCAGTGTTTTGGAAAACAATCGGGAAAGTAGGTCTAGGATCTGAACGCAACAATAAAATACCAATGGAAGTTAAAACAGTCGATGAAACTTACACGTGCGACTTACAAACAGTGTTAAACGAGTGGAAATCCTGCTTCCAAAAGTTATTTACAACCGATGGACATTACCCATTGAAACAAAAACCATGCGGCATCGGATCTACGCCACTGAATAGCGGTATTAGTATACTTGATGTTAAAAACGCAATAAATAGTCTTAACAAAAAAAAATCACCAGGCTATGACCAGATACCAAGTGAAGTGTTAAATAACAATACTTGTTTAAATTACTTGCACAAATTATTCTGCGTATGTTTTGAAACAGGCAAAATCCCAAAATCATGGAAACATGGTATAATTACACCCGTATTAAAAGATCCTTCAACCGATGCACGGGATCCAATTAACTACAGAGGTATAACGGTTACTTCGGCCGTCTATAAAGCCTACTGCGCTGTGCTAAACAAAAAATTGACAACCTGGGCTGAGGAAAACAATAAAATGTGTGACAATCAAAACGGCTTTAGATCCAAGCGTAGTACAACTGATCATTTATCAACGCTAAGTGGCATACTAGAATGCAGAAAACGTAAACGACTATCGACATACGTCGCTTGCGAGGACTTTTCTAAAGCCTATGACCGGATACACCATGGACTGCTTTTTAATAAACTATCGAGTTTAGGCATAGAAGGTAAATTTCTGAACGCAATAATGTCATTATATGATTCCGTTAGGTGCGCGGTAAAACTGAATAATTATCTAACGGACTGGTTCGACGTGAACATTGGATTAAAGCAAGGATGTTTGTTATCAACGACCCTATTTAATCTGTACATAAATAATTTGAGTGAACTCTTAAATAATAGTGGTGTAGGCATTGAATTGGATGGACAATTGGTGAGTCACCTATTTTACGCGGATGACCTTATATTGTTAGCAAAAAATGAAGAACACCTACAGCTACTGATCGATATATTAGCTCAATGGTGCACGATTAACAACATGACAATAAATACCAATAAAACGAAAATCTTACATTTTAGAACAGCTAAAACATCACCGACGGAGTTTGTTTTCAAGTGCAACCAAGAAATTATAGAACGAGTCAGTCAATATCGCTATTTGGGCCTCGTTTTAACAGATACATTGGACTTTTCTATAACCGCAAAACACGTAGCACAGTCAGCGTCTAGAGCGCTAGGATTACTGATCTCAAAGTATAAAGCGCTAGGTGGAATGGACTATGAAGTCTTTACTAAGCTATACGACACAATGGTGTGGCCAACAATAAGCTACGGAGCTGCAATATGGGGAATTCAGGAATTCACATGTATAAATGCCGTCCATCACAAAGCCTGTCGCTTCTTCCTAGGTGTAGGGAGATATACACCAAACGCAGCAGTCACAGGAGACATGGGATGGACCCCACCGCACATTCGACAGTGGAAATCAGTGCTAGGTCAATGGTTCCGCTTAAACAGGATGGACGATAACAGACTTAATAAACAGTGTTTTGACTATTTAACTAGACAGGGCGCACGACGAAACAACTGGAGCAAAACGATAATCTCATCAGTCAATACAAAACTGCAAAACACCGCCCTTAGCCATGGACACACATACAGCAAAGATCAACAAAAGTCGATAATTAATAGCTATCAACAAGCCATGTTGAACGAATTTAAGCGTAAATGGGAAGACACTGTTAATAAAGAACATGGCCAAACACGCGCAAATGGGGGTAATAAACTTCGGAACTATAGACTGTTTAAGACAGAATTCACTGTAGAGCCATACGTCAAGTGTACTACGATAAGTCGAGCACAACGTTGTGCCTTGGCAAAATTCCGTTGTGGTGTTGCAACTCTTCGGATAGAAACAGGACGGTATGAAGGTGTACCAGAAAATGAACGATATTGTCTTATTTGTAAGACATGTGTCGAAAGTGAAGAACATGCCCTAATGATGTGTCCGCTATATGAAAATATAAGATCCAATTTAACAGAATGTGCTCTTTTGGTAAACCCAAATTTCAACGATTTAAACCCAAGAGAGAAAATGAACTTCTTGCTGTCAGATGACTGCATCATTAAACCCTGTGCCAGAGCCTGTCATGACATTTTAATGAAGCAACGCAACCACATGTATATATAACCCATTTAATGTATACGCATAGTCAATTGCGTATCAAATAATAATATACTTTGTACTTCATAAGTACAAAACTGTTTATAATGTACAAATTGAAATTTCCTCTTACTGTATTGTTTGATGATATATATTTTTATTTATTTTAAGAAAACTAATAATTTTAAACCGAATTTCCTTCAGGATTTTGTTTTTATATATTTCTAACAGTTGTAATTTTTTATTTATTTTAAGAAAATATATCATTTTAAATCGAATTTCCTTTAGAATCTGTTTTTATATTTCTAACAGATGTGACAGATTCTTATGATGTATATAAGTGTTGTACATTTTTAGAATTTTATGAACTATCGTCTCTCGTGACTCTTTTAGAGTGGTTTTGTACATATATATAATGATTTTGTACTCCCTTACTGTGTTTTATGTACAAAAGTGAGACGTAAATAAACTATTCTGTCTGTCTTCTGTCTGTCTGTCTGTCCTAGCCATATCAAAAATATGGGCTGTGTGATAAGTCAAGATCACATTTACAAATTGGCTAAAGATGTGACGACTCTTGATATTATCACCTGATGTTCGTGTCGTGTTTTGTATCAGACTTTAGTAAATCAGAACATACAGCAATCGAAGGTAATCATCGAAAACAATGGATCCCAATCGGCCTATTTTTATTAATAAAACTTCTCATAACGTTTTTTCTTAAACACATGCTTTATTAATTTCTTCGCAACTAAGGCAACAAGTCAGTGAACACCATTGCAAATCATCGGTTGACATTCGTGCTCCTGTGTCGCATGACGTTCGTGATATGCATCATGAAATTTAGATAACCTCCTTTGCGGTTGAAACTGAATCAGTGAATATTGCCTAATATCGTCATCTAGTGTCATATCATATCAGCTTT
Organism: Dreissena rostriformis; assembly: GCA_007657795.1. Lineage (NCBI taxonomy): Eukaryota > Metazoa > Mollusca > Bivalvia > Myida > Dreissenidae > Dreissena > Dreissena rostriformis. The sequence goes on along the minus strand of VMBQ01011988.1, from coordinate 11,233 downwards.
TTGTCATGGAAATGTTTGCATTACTTTGCAATAAAACGCTCTTATTGATAAGTATTAAGCTCATGACATGGAATGTAACGGGGCTGATATCAAGCTCCTCATATTTGTGTGACTCTTCAAATACTCATAATATTTACTTCTGTGGTATATCAGAACATTTTTTGTATTCACATAATATTCATTTTATTGATTCTTTGTCATCTGATTACCGCTCGCACTGCATTTGTGATCGTGCGCTCCTAGTCCCAGGCGCGCGGAGGGTAGGAACTGGTGGCGTGACGCTGATGTGGCACAAACGTTGGGACAGCTGTGTGGTTCTTCTTCCCATTGATTACGACAGGATAGTCGGGGTCCAATTTCAGACATCACCGGGACAATTCATTTTCATATTTCATGTATATTTGCCGTGTGTCAATCACTCAGTTGATATAGTTAGAAACTATATAGATAAATTGTATGATATATGGAACTCTTACACGATCAATGGAACTGCATTTTATGCTTGGTGACTTTAACGCAAAGTATGATGCTCAAAGTCCGCGATCTAGAGACTCACTTCTGTATAGGTTTTTGCAGATAATAATATTGTCCATGTAAATAACACAAACAAATGCAGTGGGGCCAGTGCAACATATGTATCATATGATGGTAATTGTCAGTCGATTATTGACTTTGTTTGTGTGCCTGTTGAAATATTTGACTGTGTAAGGAATTGTATTGTTATAGATGATGATTGTATGAATGTTTTCAGACACAGACCTATCATTTTCTCGATCGATGTACTCACTCGTAAAACTGATGCATGTGATAATACGATACTGTCTCTTAATTGGCTTAAATGCAATGACGCTCACTTTAATGATTCTAATATATTATTTATGTATGATTGTGATATAAACGATTTAGCGCACTGTGACCTGAAATAAAAAGACACTATAAGCGCTGCATATGTGTGGGTGTGTGAAAGACTTACCAGCTATGCAAACGTTACACTCTCGCAGAAAAAATATGTTTCTTATCTAAAGCCATACTGGAACTCGGAACTCACTGCGGCCCACGACATTTTGTCTCTGGTAAGAAGAGAGTGGTGTCGTCAAGGCCGGCCACGTGACGCTACTGACCCAGCCTTTTTTGCGTATACAACTGCTAAAAGAGAATTTCGCCGCCTGCATAGACAATGTGTTACTGGCTATTTATCGAACTTAAATAACGAAATTGATCGAATGGCCGAAGTCGAATCTCACAAGTTCTGGAAGTTGGTAAACGCCCGCAGGAACCGTTACCGCTTTGGTCTTAGCTCGGGTATCAACTTTGATGGTACAACGGTGAGGGACCGAGACAGTATCTCAGACGGCTGGTACCACTATTTCCGGGAGTTGTATCAGCCCCTTCACGACCCTGATGATGTTCATAGCAGGAAAAGCACGTCTCATCGAAACTCGATTCTATTGTGACGAATATAAAGCCAGACCCCAAAGTCTGTGTACTCTCAGAAACCGTAGATTATATAATATCTACGTGTCCGAAGAAAGTGGCTGGTGGATATGACAATATGCAGTATAAAAATCTCATAAATGCAAAACATGTGATATCCCCAGTGCTGGCGAACATCTATACCTGGATGCTACGTACCGGACACGTCCCAGACAGCATAAAGCGTGGCGTCATTATGACTATGCACAAAGGGGGGAACAAACGTCGTGGCTTGCCGGATAATTTTCGTGCCATAACTTTCACTTCGGTGTTATTAAACTTGTACGAATGAGTCCTATTGACAAGGTCAAAAGTAAATATTATGTCGAATATAAATAAACAACAAGGTGGCTTCCAAGACGGATTACCCTGCCTATATGACTTCCTTCATTCTGCGTGAATCTGTGTATTTTGCACGAGAGTCCAACTCAAAGCTATATGCATGCTTTATGGATGGCAGAAAGGCCTTCGACACCGTTTGGCACCGCGGGATGCTCTACAAGCGGCATACAGAAACAGACATTTACAGCACAACTTTTCTTGCATTCTGTGCTATATACACGAACATGTCTAGCTGTATCCGGTATCAGATGAAACACTAAGAGTGGTTCGACGTCCTTCAGGGCACGAGGCATGGTGGACGCAGCTCTACTTACTCTACATCAACGGGTTTATCAGTACCTTAGACAAATCTGGGGCTGGCATCTGTGTGTACGATATTCGGGTCAGCTCACCTACAGTCGCCGACGAAATGCTGTTGCTGTTCATACTCTGTTCATGGATTAAATACAATGCTTAAATTATGTAGCAACTATTCAAAACAGTGGCAGTACCAATATAACTCGCACAAATGTGCACATATAACAAGGTAAAGTATACTGTATTGATTCCTTCTCATTGCATTTCGTTAAAACATGGGGAAACGTGATACAAACTGTCGTATGTGTCTCAAAACACAGATCTAACGGTAGTATTTGCATACTTAGTTTTTCAATTTCTGTTGATTTTGAAAAACGTAACCCTATGTTTAATTCCATGTACTTCATTGGTTGGATCATATATTTTTGCAAAAAGAAAAAAAGGTAATTCTTGTGTTATATTACGTGATGTTCTAGTTCCATTTTTTATTATATGAAATCAGTTAACAATACGACCGCAGAGCTATTACCAAAGTCAGATCTTTATAAATATATATATATATTTATGCGAATATCACATGAATTTGTATTATTAAAACTGCAGTATAATCTGTAGGGAAAATACAATGACTTGCTTAATTTCGTAATTAAAATGTGTTACTAGACTTATGTGCTGTCGAATCTCGCTATTTCAAAATTGCCAGTACGGAGAAAAATACTTGGAAAAAAGTCGTTGCTTTAAAAAAAATGCCCCATTTACTGTAGGGCGGTATTTGTCATTTTCAATAGGTGTCTTACGCGTTACGTTTACATTAAAAAACAATTAGCACTTTGTCTACATGTGTCAGAAAACTGTTAAAACAACAACAACTAGGCAAAATGTCTTAACACATTATTCATCATTTCCAGCGCACCAATAATTATAAACAACCGAAACTAATGAGTTAACAGCGCATGTATGGTTTAATTTGACAAGATAGTCAGGAATTAGTCACATCAGTCGGCCTCATGTTTTCAAGCGCCCGATTGTAATCACGAGCTCTTCTGAAAAATCCCTACCCACAAACAAAATAAGGAACAGAGTAATCAGTTGGGAAATTACACAAGCGTGACAAATTTGTGTCCATTCAATTTTCTTCTTTTATTTAAGCTTGAAATATTTGTTCGTCTTTTTTATAGGATAAATTCTTGTTTAATCCTTGACATTTTCAAATTGCTACAAAATGAGATGTTGTTGTATGAATTGGCATTCAAAAAATGCAAACAAAACGTGTATTATTTGGGCATTTTATCTTAAAGAACTATGTACGCAATAAAATGCGCAGAAGCTGCAGGCAGGACATTTATATAATTATTTAAATATAGTTATAATAACATGAAATAGATGATGGTCAAAATGAAAGAAATATTGCAGACTTAATTTGTTGTATAAGCCTTCGCAGGGCTCATGTCGAGTTTTATGAACATTCAAATTGCTGAATAACGCGATTTGCCCTTTAATCGAAATACTTTCGGTTGTATAAAGGAAAATGTGTAATAGTGGTGCACCTTGATTTCTTGTTATTCTATTGTAAATTACATAATTCGATGACCGTATTAGTGTTTGAACACGTAAAAAACGAAGAAAACCCATGTAATCATCCAGTTTATAATAAATCATGTTTACATTATTCAAACTGTTTGAAATAAAAAAGGGACAGTGACACTTATGTCAATAAGCGTCTCGATTGAAATGCAGGATTTATTGACGACATTTAGGAGACAACGTGATAAGTCTTCTATCAAGCAGTTTCTCTGCATTTCTGGAAGCTACCAATAAGAAATTGAATTATCCAGAATGCCTTAACCAAATGCATTGATTAAACTTAGGCGTGTGTTCCATTGAATAAAGTTATTTACCATTCCTCTCTAACTTTCTAATTTGCGTCTGTTATAAGAGCGCGTGTAATCTAGTTCTCTACTATATACGGAGTAGATGAAGATATTGAATGTTTTTATACTGTCAATTTACCATGTCCAACAGCCATGTATCAATGTGCATACATTTATATAAACTTCTCAGAATCAATCAGCTTGTGCACATATCACTCCTTCGGTGTTCTGACTGTGGGTTTTGTATAATAGGACCAACCTGTAGCAGAATAACATTATACATTAAGGAACATTGTGATACATGCATTATCAACTTTCACCATTGTCAAGGTAACCAACAAACAAGATAACATATGTATACATGTATTTTAAAGGTATTTCTCAATTCATCAAACAACCTGTGTTCTGAAGAAGTAGCAGCATCAGCCGAAGAAGCGCAGACAAGGTTTCCGACTCGTAAGGTATAATACATGTAGTTACCGCGGTGTCTAGAGTGCAAGTTTGGGTCAGTTGAAATAGGTTTATCTTTTTGAATATTTTTCTGAACAAACTTATTATTTGCTGCTCTGTTGTACACACACATTCTTTAAAGAAATGTACTCGTGTTACGCTGCAATATAGATGTTACGTAATGATTTCAAATTTTACTAATGCGAAAGTTAATAACCATAACTATTATTGATTCTCCCACAGCTACAATGACCTATACATGTATCGTATCGTAGCCTTATTCAACTGTTTGGTAGATACACATCGCTCTTCTGATACACGGCAATCAAATATCAGCGCTCGTACGACAAACACATTAATTACTTGTGTACTCATATCATGATCGACCATTTGTTACCGACATACAGCTTAATGGGTTATAGACTTGTTTAATTCTAAAATATAGACGTCTAGTAGCTCACGTACGAGTTTAAGATATAAAGAGAATCCCTTATAACGGGCGAAAGTTGCAGTGAGCATTGTCCCAAGACTTTGATTATCTTTTCGAATGTGGCATATTCTAAACAGTTGAAATGCTGTTTGTATTTTGGAGAAACTGGGTGAACGGGAAAATGCATTTTGCTTTCTTGATTACTCGGAAACTACACTTCCAAGATCATCTTACTCCCAAAGCGTATCTATTGTCCTTTATCATTAGCCAATATGTAATACTGTACTTATTTATTATTGCGTTTATATCGTATCGGAATTTTTTAATCGATTGTCTCGATACTGACTCAACAAAGCGTGTGAGATGTAAGAGGATACTAAGCTTTTCAAAAAAATACAATATTTAAAATGATTCTTGGAAAAGATTTTGCACCATTAGACAAATATCCGTTCTGGCAATTCGATTTGATTTATAACGAGAGTAAAACCAGTTATATGGGCAAGACAATGCACAATTCAGTTGATATTAACGCTACATACAGGGGTTAATGCAATTAAGTATTTTAACAGTTGGATGCAAGGACAGTTTCATACTCTGTCACGAAGTATTATCAAATCGCAATAGACGTACGTCCGTCGATTTACCCGTCTGTCTGTCTCTTCGCGTTTCCCCCTGTCCGTTGACACAAACTACGTTTTTAATTAAAACTTGCATGTATTGTTAGTAAAGTTTAAACCTTTTAATTTTAGCTAGATTGCATTTAAAGTATTTACTACTTATTTTACAAGCTCTTTGAAACCGTACTTGGTAACTGTGTTGGAGATGTAAAGAAGGCTCCCAGAGGGGGATCAAACCCGTGACCTCCCGGTCGCTATACGGACATTACACCACGGCATTGTTCATAATATGAAGTTTCATGTGTGCCATTTTTAACAGCATTTGTTGAACATTGCAAAAACTATGCTCCCTTTCAAACTTAGACGTTCTTTAACATGATTATGAATCTGAACACGTTCTCATAAAATGTGTTAGTCTCTGAGAATGAGCTGAAACTCACATTGGTTTTAAACTAAATTGGATGTGAAGTTTAAGTTCGTTCCTGTAGCTCTTGGAGGCACATTGGAAGAACATCGGTCGTAAAGTATTGCATTTGGAATGAATCAGGAAATCACCGGACACAAAATATTATGTATTTACTGATTCAGACGCAAGTTTTATGTCGACGTTTCGGCCATTAATATTACTTGATGATTGTTTGCTTACTGATAACCGCATGAGGCTTAATATTGTGTCAACACTTTACTCTCCTTATCAATGAGAAAACTGATAATTTGATGGCATTGGGTAATATTAAACTTCAATAAACCGAAGGCGAGTTGTTTTTTCCGTACAGAGAGTTTTGATAGCATCTACATACAAGAGTTCAAAAAACGCGGAATAAGTTATAATATATCGTAGATGAAAATTTATATCCAAACATATTAAAATAATAGTATAGCGAACAATCCAAATATGCTTGAAAACACACCAGAATTAGATTGTTGTATGTCTATAACATGGTTAAGGTTTTGCACAAACATTTAAAGAACAAGCGTTCAAATTAACATTTCGGTAACACCATTCAAATAGGCCTGTTGTAGCTTATTATTTAGAAAATTAACTATTCCAACCATTAAGACCTAATGGACTTTAAACTGTTTATTGATTTATTATATTTTACTGTTTCAAACGTTTATTTTAAATAATTGCAATCACAATGTATTGCCTCCACACACAAAGGGTTACAGAATGTCAAAAACTATTTTTTTATGTGTATTCTTGCATACTTTCTAAAATTCATTTCTCTGATACTTTCATTCATACAATGTGTTCTTAATTGAAAATCAAAAAAAATAAATAATGAAAGCTTTAATTATTAACAGACAACGGTTTAATTTCCTCGTCCAATAATTATAATGTATCTCACATATAGTTGTGACGACTATTAGCCTGTGATTTTATTTGTTTGAACGAAGTATTGTTAAATGGGTGCGTTAAAGTCTTGATTTACAGACAATTTCTGGTTTTATGCTCCAAGACGATAACAATACATTTGCATTAATTGCGATGCCAATTATGATGTCCTGCGCATAATTAATTCGATCAAAACTAATAATGATTTATGAAGATTAATGCTTCATGGACTGTTTTCCAACTTATTTTTTTCAGAACTTAGAAGATAGAAAAAAAAGTCAAAGAAATCATTGGCTGATTGAAACAATTGCAAAGATATTTAAAATATAGGATTTTTAAGATGTTCAAATATGTCAATGTTATCTGCGAATGTACGGTTCACTTTCACAGGAAACGTTGAACAGAGAAGCTTCAAGCGATTCTATTAATTATGAGCAAAACCGATAGTTTATTCGACGATATTAAAATAGTCATTTTGATAATGTGCTTCAGCTAACTGTTTAAAATGATTTTATTAAATTGTTATAGGTTTTTGAAATACTGATCATATGTTACTCTATAGTGCTTAGGTTTGGTATCTGTTTGTGTTGTTTGTGTGTAATTTTAAACTATCTTAGTTCTTGATCGTTAGGGTCTTTAGCTGCTATTTTGTTAGAATATTAAATATTAAATGTATCTATCCTATCGATTTTATCATTGGGCGTTACGCAGTCAGATGTTTTTTAAAACGAATTGCACCTCCCCTAAGCATCATCGTTTTTATGAAATAACTGCATGTATGTACTCAGCTTAATTAATGCCTCATGGCGTTTTTATTTCACTTCAAAGGCATCAATAGTAGAATTTTATTTTAATGAATATAATATATTTGAATAATGTTAAACAGGATACATAACAATTACCATGTACGTTTCTTAGCGTAATCGTTAAAGTCATTTATGGTATTTTGTTCTCAATAATTTGCTTTGAAATAAGTAGTGTTAATATATAAATGGCATCGGCTTGTTAAATTACTTTTTAAAGTGAAAAAAAAATATTTCAGAGTTCCTATACACTAACGCCCGAATTACTTGCAATTCAGAGTACTTCTTTCAAGTCACGAAGGTATATAAGGAAATAGTTGGAACATACATTGTATGGTTTTTTATTTTGTTTGTTCCATCAACAGTTTGTTAGACAAAAAAACGTGCTTGTGGTGTTCAATTACATAACTAGGTTTAGCAACCAGAAGACGAGCAATTACATTACATCTTTATTCTGATCGTAACAGTTTGTTTTAACATTCATAATCTGCAACGATATTGTTTCATAACAGGCACAAAATCATGTTGCTTGGAAAATGTGTACACTGTATCGATATTTGTTCAGGGACTTTCAAGACGGTTCCTCCACATTTTTACGCGAACAGTTTTGCGTTGAATACTACAATACTACAATATGAACCTTATTATAAGTAACATATAATATAATGTACTTTTAAATGACATAATGCGCCACGTAATGTATTAAATTGAGGTAACTATTTAACCACAAACATTTCATTAGGAATAAAAATATATAAATACTACATGCATGTAATTCAGTTTGAATTGTTATCTATTTACGGGTGAAAACCTATGAAAAGTGAAATGCCTCTATAAATGATATTAATACTGAATAAGTTGAGACACCCAATAGTAAACTATCGCACAATTTAGTGTTGTTGACATTGACCATGTCGATGTTCAAAAAATCTACAGGACATTGCAATAACTTACGTCAAAACATACTTGCATATTAAGTAAATACACGTGGGACATCATTCATATATTGCTCGTCAACTATAACCGAATCGTTATGAAATAAAATGCTTGGTTTATCGTACTCACATACATTTAAATAAAGATTATGTCCATACAAAAATAGCTCAGAATCTACCGACTACGTATATTTTGGACTTGGAATATACCGCAGACACCGGGGATGAAAACTTTTGTCACGTGACCACAAAAGTCAACGCAGATTATGAATTGCATCAGGAATCCCGCTCGGTCAAGTAATTTGCATCTTTTTAAAGAGAATATGTGGAAATTTCTGGACAATACCACGCCTATGACATGCTTCATACCTTTTCGCATATTAAGACGCATTGCACTTGTTTGGAAGCTTTGCAGTTTTTAAGAAATACTTTGATTTTTGATTTTATATTTTTTACTTTCGATTCACGAATTAATCATATTGCTAGAAAAAAATGAGAGCACATAATGCTTAATTTTTGTTTATTTATTGTATTTGAGATAAAAGTTGTTATTTTAATATTTTATTTGGTCAGTTCTTGCTATTTAAAAAAATAGACTAACGCGGGTTGGTTGAGCAAACACAGTTTGCTGAAGCTGGATTATGACAAACGTAGGTTGGTTGAGATAGTGGTATACGCCGGTTGATTCAATATTGAATACCATTCTGTTTCGATTTTGAACGGTGTACTTATTCCTATTTTCAGAATGACACGAATCAAGTCTCACCTCGGGCGGATCAAACGAATGACTGGATTGCATCAAACAACCTCACCTTTTTGAACAGCAATGAAACGAAAATTAACACCAATGAAGTCGCCAATTCAGCAATCATTTCGATCCCCTTTTTATAAAGCAAAATGAAACTCGCATCGAGAATTATTTAAAGACAATGATTATCGCGATATTATCTGGTTTATTGATATGAACTCTTAAATACAAAGTGACAACGCGCCAATTCCAATGAATGATATTTTTGACAAAGAAGAAAACAACAAAAAGTGCAGTTTCACAGATTGATACAGGTATAAAGAAAACGTCACATATCCATGCAATACAGAGAAGAGTGGTACAAGAACAAATGCAATACAAAAACAGAATGTTGCCGTTGAAAATTGCACACAAACACAAATTGATTATGATTCAAACTTACTTTCCGGTACCAACCCTAATGTAGCAAATAACATCGCAAACGAATTAAAGGAAATGGTGGACGTTGTTGTTGAAAAGTTATCATTAAATTCAAATCTTAATTTAACACTGTTAACTTTCTTCAAACTGATTGTGATGGATTTATTTCCACTTGATAACATTGCTATACTTTTGTGGTCCGATGTAGTGCAATGGTTTGATACATCAAATACAACAAATATGCGATTCAGTGAGGGCACAAAACTGTTTTGGAAAATAGGGTGGCGTTTGTTTGGTTGTCGATTTGTAAATTTTATGTCTGGATTAAAAAACCAGTCTGAATATTTGATGGGTATTTCTGAGAAAAGTAAATATCGCCCAAAACCTTCAAAGACAGCTCGATGGCAAAAAAACTCAAACAAGGTTTAACACAACAATTTGGCGACGTTGATCTAATAGGATTCGAAATCGGACCAACACCCATGAAAAAAGAGCGATTTCGCAGTAGACAAATGACGAATTAAGTGTATTGTCCTCACAATTCCGGAGTCAATTTGACAAGAACATTCCTTTAAAAAGGTTGCCAGATGAGCTGAAAGCACATCTCAACCTTTTTCTCTTGAATATTCTTTAGACTGTGTCGACAGGAAAACATAAGATGGAGCAAATAAGAAGGATAAAAGAGTATGCCAACGATAAGTTGATGGAACGAAGCGATGAAACTAACTGGAGAAATGGGAAGTTTTGTTATTCGATGAGTGCCATTATTGCATACATCTATGATATTGACACGTCTGTTGAAAATCTGAGAAAGTAATTCGAGAAATATGCGTGTGTGTGGCTTCACTCAATAGAAAATTGTTTGTGGATGATAGGAACGTTAGCTTAGAAAACAACAATGCGTTTTACACTATTGATCAACTTCAAAATGTGGACGAAAACTGCAGTACAAGATTAATCAAGCAGAAGACTGAAAGGTGGTTTAAATTGAGTGCATCAGCCAAGATTACCGGCAGCACATGTACAAAGGGCTTGGGTTTGATGGTCTGAAATGACGCTTTGTTGTGGCATAGCTTTGCACCCAATACTTATATAGTCAGCAACGTGTACGAACTATTACTTCTTTGAGACTTCGCATAACATTAAAATGACTTCTAAAATGAGTACAAGCGTTCACTTCTTGCTGTTTAGATGTGTCGTCTACAAGACTTCTTTGCTGACAAGCAAACTTGAAACAAACAGAAATGGTTTTTAGTTAAGTGATCATGTTTAACTCATACTTCTGATAAATGTGTTGATTAGTATATTCCCGCTCTGTTAAAATGACGTCAATTGAAGTTCCGTAGTCATATACTGCTTTATATAGTTAATATTTTCGTATTTGTAACCTTATCATCATTTTAAAGACTTCCCACAATGTGTTAAGTGTGCGTTTTATTATCCTTTGAATATTCTCGCAACCTGCGTTTGCCTTTTCCCATTGCTCAAGAAATACCAACCTGCGTTTGCAA